>QRFJ01002951.1:0-161350 GCA_006176705.1 Cocos nucifera | reverse complement strand
ATTTCAAAATTCCAACTTGGATTTAAAAACCAAGGATCAAAAAAATTCCCAAAAATGAAAAGAAAAAAAAAATTTCCCCACCCAAATTTTTTTTTTTTCCCCCAGTTTATTTAGTTTATTTCATGCAGGGAAATCTTGATTAGGATCTTGTGTTGAATTTTTATCTTCTTGAATGGAATTTAAATTTGAATGGAAAACCACTTGATCTAAACCAACCCCTCATGCCTCCCATGTTTTGTGTGCTTCTATAAAATGATGGATTTTATGGACGTGTGAAAAGAGAGAAAAAGAGAGAGAAAGAGAAAAAGAGCGACAAAAAAGGTAGATCAAAAAAGGAGTTTCTGATCTTGTGCATGAGCTCTTTTATATGAGAAAAATTAAAAAGGAAAGAGAGTTCTAGATGCAAGGGATATGGGTGAGAGCATACCCTAGAGTCTATCTAGGGTTTGAAATTTAGATCTATGAGTTACGATGGTCGTGACTTCATAGATCCAGGCAGAGAACCTCCTCAACTTCTCATCTACATTCATTGGGATCTGGAGCATCCGAAGATCTGGTGAAAAAGATCAAAAGAAGTTTGATCTAAATCAGCCATTGAAGGTTTCTGCTGAGCTAGCAATCGGAAGGAACTGATTGGGATCAGGGCCTTGTGTGGATTACCTACGGAGGCTAGACATGTGTGTGGCTACATCGTGCTAATCAGATCTACACCAAGGAGATCAAATTATGGAGTTCATCTATCCACGAGAAAATAATCTGTTCTGAACATGTAGAGCAGTAAAATATTTTTACTATTGATTTTATTTTTATTTTTAAATATGCATGCATATATAATACATTAGATCCGATAGCATGTAGGGTTTTTCGGATTAGATCTATAGCTCTTGTTATTAATATGACTAATAATAGTTTTCTCTGCATATATTTATAGAAAAAAGTTTTTGAAAGTAGAGCTAGAAACCTTGCGCGCTCTCTTCACCATATTTCTTGCAGTCCAAAATCATTGATATAAGCCACATATATTAATAAACATATATGTTCATATGCATGATCATGCCTAGGGATCCTTGAAATTATTTATCTTAATCCTTATTAGCATATGGTACGTGTATGTATAAAATATTTATAATTAAGCAAGTGATCATGTATAACAATTCTTACCTCTAATAGAAGCAAAATCTAGATATAAAACTTTTCAGTCTTCTAAATATATACCTAACATGTCCAATTAGGTTAATATCAATATAGAACTAACTTGTCCTTGATCAACCATCAATGGTATTACTTAATTAGATATTCATTGATTTTCTAATTTTGGAGTTTTAATATTTGAATTTTCCTTAACTCTAGATTTCCCTGTCCTACCCTAATTCAAAATTTAAATAAATAAAGGGTTAGGGTTTTACCTCTATTTAAGGACTAAAGTGTAAGACCACCTGTTGGATTTCCACTTATTTGGATAATTGCACCCCTAAAAGGAAATAAAAAATCAAAGAAAATAGTAAAGTGAATACAATCAAAGGTGGAACCATAAGAGAGAGAAAAGGAAGGACAAACAAAATATATTAGCGGTATTCGATATCCTAGATTAAATTGAACTAGGTAACTCAATAAGTTAGATCTCACAAAAGGAGCCCGATCAACACAAAGGTGGCATAATAGGGGTTCTGAATAGTGGAGGCCAGTGATGAGTTCAATTCTAGATCCTCAACTAGAGGTTAAAAAGAGGGAGGCACCCTCTACATAGGTCCACCCAAATGCTAAAGAGCGAGAAAGAAAGAGAAGAGGGAGAAAGAGAGAAAAGAGAGAAATAGAGAGAAAGAAAGAAAAATAAAAAAGGAAGGAAGGGATCTTCATGGTCTTTTCAAGAAAAGATAAAAGGAGGCACAACGTGGTGGTGGCAATGGTGAGTAGTGCTCGAAGGATTAATGGCACAAGGTGGCAATGATGGTAAATAGCTGAAAGAAGAGAAAAATTAAAAAGAAGATAAATATGCGTAAATAGGATCAACATTTGTGGCTTGACATTAGATCAGGCCTTGGCTTGCTTGCCCAATAGCATGGACTCCGGTGTTAGTCCCAATGAGTCATTGATATAAAGACTTAGCCAAAGAATAAGGAGAAAGAAACCCTTTATTTCAAAATAAGTACTACAAAATCAAAATAAGGGAGGAAAATACATGTTAAATCATGGCAATTTATTAAAGGAATCCAACTAGAGGCGATAACTCAAGGCAAGGATAGGAAAAGCAAGGGAGCCAAAGATGGCGGAGGCATCAATGCTTTGGCTCTAATGATGATGTAGCTGCAATAGGGGTGAGAAGAATTTTTTTTTTTTATTGGGTGATAGCAATCAATGGTATGGAGATATAGATCGATAGTTTAATAGAGATAAAGACCAGGTTTCCTAGCCTCTAGCAAAATCGAGGAGGAGCCAGAGTTGGTTTCCTCCTCTGACTTAGACTCTATTTGAGCATGGCTCCAGCTATACTAGGCCATTTTGATGGTGAGGCCAGGTCTCACGAACTCAAAAAATGCCTTTATTCTTAGTCAAATACTTAAAACTGGGACACTACTATATTTATCCAATAATCTTACAAAAAAATGGTGGAGACTCTATTCTTTAATGGTAAACATGATGGGATCTTTTATTAAAGACTGAAATGATAACTTTGCCTCTGACAATCTAGAGAAAATGATGTATTGAATAAGTTTTGATAATATTTTAGGGGAGACAAAGCATTTTTCTTATTTTTATAAATCTCTCAAAACTTATTCAATTTATGATTTTTCTGGACCATCAAGGGCAAAGCCGGTGTTTTCTTTGGCCCCTAATAGAGCACCTACCTGCCATATTTGGCACAAAGACTAGGTCTACACTATTTCAAGGGAGATTATTTGGTAAAATTTGCAACACTCATAAAAATATAATTGATAGATGACCATAGCTATTGCCGTTTTAAGACTTCTTACTTGACTAAATTCATTAGTATCAAGAAAGAAATGGATACAAGAACATAATTAAGGAGTTATTTAAAATCAAATTTCATGATCATACATTTTCTTTGCATATATTAGTTTTTTTTTAAATAAATCTATTATGTTTCTCTTTTATTTTTTAATAAATCTATTTACTACACTAATAAACAATATGATAAAAACAAGATGTCCTTATTGGAAAGTGATTTGCAGATCTTCTAATTGCATGCTTCAAAGTTTCTTTGGGGAACTCATCCAACCAATTTGCTTGATTTAATTTAGGGGAAGATAGTGATAGGCTGGGACTGCAGATTTGTTCACAAGTTGACCCCTCTAGATCCATTTAATAATCAGATTATTATTACTTATTTCTTCTTTTGGATTTGTTGCTATTAAATACTTACTTTCTTACATATGTTAAGAGTCAACATTTGAGTACTATATCATATGCTTAATGAAGTTATTTTTGAACAATTTATTTTTATGCAAAGAGGAGATTTATTTTCTCATTCAAGGAGGCTTAATAAGAAACTTATAAAATATAGCATGCATGATTATTTGTAATCCCGGCGCTCTCTAGTTTGTTTTTTGTACTAAAAGATCTAATTAATCATCTACGGTTTGTCCATGCATCAATTAATATTTGGTAAATAACCAAAGCAAGTATGGAAGGTTGAATTTATAGGCTTTACATATATGTACGACTTCACTCAATCACCATTATTGATTGATATCATGATTAATATTAATGATACATGGGCAAATAGGTGATTTAGATTGTTGACCCCAAAAGATTGATTTTGATGATAATGAAATATGTGAAAAGTTACTGGCATGTTTGAAATTATCTGAATAAATAGAAGAATACAAATGCAAGAAAGCTTAATGAGGAGCTATCTTTCAAATAACAGAAATCATCCATTTATATATAAAAAAAATACTACTATAGAACGGAGCTATGGCAACGGTTCATAATCACTACCATAGCCTAAAAAAACTTTGCCATAGCTGATGGAAGTGGTTGATTAACCGCTGCTACTATGGTTATCACCGTAGGTCTATGGCAGAAATTTTGTAACGGTTATGTTAACCACTACCACAGATTGCCTATGGCAGGTAGTAGTTCTATGAACCGCTATCATAGATTTTCTATGGTAGTAGTTACAAAATTGCTGCCGTAGGCTTCTATGGCAGTGGTTACAAAACCGCTGGCACTGGTTATCTATGGTAGCGGTTATAAAATCACTGTCATATATCCAATGCAATAGTTGGCACGTGATCTATGGTAGTGGTTGGCACGCTTATGGTAGCGATTTTACAATCACTATCGTAGATTTTGAATAATAAAAATATAATTTTTTTAATTTTTATTTTTAATTGATAAATGCAGTTCAATATATAATAAAAGAAAATATTATAAATATAATAATATTTTAAAATATTCAAATTTTATTATTGAATAAAATTTATTATAATATTTTTTAAAAAAATATATCAAAAGTCTCCTAAATCTACATCTAAGTCATTTTCAAAGGAAGAAGATGGAGCACGAGCTGGAGGAGCTAGAGTTGGAGCTGGAGGGGCTGAAGCTGGAATGCTAGCCAACATGTCCTCAAGGTCCATGAAGTCAGCTCATAAATGCATGTTGAGCCTCGTCACCATAGCAGTCACGAGGCCCTATAGCTGAGCAGTTTGCTTCCTAGCCAGAGCAGCCTGCTTCCTAGCCTGATCTGCCTGCACCCTAGCTTGATCTGCCTACGCTAATGCCTCCTCAAGCTACTCCCGATTGATGACACCAGAAGTATGTGAAGAGACACTCACTTTAGACCATTAGCTCGTTGAAGTATGTCCAGGCTTGCATCGGATCATCCCAGAGTGCTCCGACCTCAAGACCCGAGATAGATGGTCATGGGGGCCAGAGGTGTCTGAGCCCTCGCTCGAGCGTGTCTAACTGCTTCTATAATTATAAATTTAAATAACATATCATAAGAAATGCTATAATACTAATCGTACTAATATATTTATTATTTACAAAATTTCTTTCGATCGCGGCATTCATAGGCCTGCTTTTTTTGAACATATAGTTAGATTGGAAGATCTCGCTATGGCTAGGCATCATCCTATCTCTCATCAGTTATAATAATGGATTAGTTTATTAAAAATATAAAAAAATAATTTAATTTATCTAGTAAGATTCAGAATTAATTCTCTCTCTATGCATATGACTAGCTATAGACTCATGGTCGAAAGTGTATGTGTACTCTTGAGCTATCTGGTTCTCCTGATTCTAATAAGAGACAACCTAAAAAATATTTAAATAAATAATAAATATTTAAAAAATATTCAAATATAAATTTAAGTGTATTAAAAAATTTAAAAGTTAAAAATTAAACCTCAAACTTTTGGCTCCTCCAATGCCTAACCATTTCCTTCCACTGACTTGGGGGGACAATCCTATATCCAAGAAACAAGCTCCTCTAGAGTATCTTGTCGGTGCTCGAGCTATCCTCTATGGAGCTTGACATTGTAGCCTCGATACAACTCTCCAATCTTCTTTAGTTAGACATATCGAGCCCTCTCATGATCTGAAAAGTCATACCTCCTCTACACAAAATTATCAAAAATTAGTTACAAAATTATTCTAATCCAACATAGTGTAAGCATATCAAATGCATAATTATAATTAAAATATACTTATCCATATCTCCTCCCATACTAAATCCCTGACACTAGCATCTATCAATCGCCAGTCTATGGGTAGTACTGGAATGAAGTTGGACCGCCTCACAAGCACTCCAAAAAAGAAATGCATCTTCCATGCGATCTCCCTTACTGGCCTTCTCTCTATATCGTACTCCACCATCACCTAATGCTGGCAGTTATACATATGCGACATGTATATGGGACAACAAAATATCCTACTGGATGATGCACCAGCAATAAAAATACATTATGCAAATATATAAGAGTGTACAATAACTATACAAATAAATAAATAAATGACATAAAAAAATATACACTCACTGGCTATGGGATCATGTGACGTGGATGCCAGTGAAGACTCATCGGTGGGTGGAGCATGTGCTAGAGATGTGGCTGATGTTAGAGGCTTGGATACCAGTGGAAAAGTAGATGTCAGTGGTCCCTAAGCAGCGGATGTGGAGATGGATGGAGTATGCTCCACTTGCAACTCAGATGCGGAGCTCTGTGTAGCCTGCCGAGCTTCGGAGATGATAGTTAGATGGTATTTCGATGCCATCATGACCTGCAATATTAATGAATATTAACCAATATAACATGTTAAATAATAATATTAATAGAGCATCAATAAATAGATTCTAACTAACTGGAGTCTATTTAAATTTTACCACACTCCTACATCATACTCTGTTGATAGAAAAAGTTAAGCAGGTATGTGATACCAAGCTTGGCATTGTATAGTAATGCTGCTTACCAAAGCATGTATCCAATAGGAAAAACAAGCAGTATCTAGAAAATGTTGCATTGAAAATCAATGTTAAGGTTTGTAACTTTGTTATAAATTCATCATTGACATCCAAGAAATTGATGCGGAGGGTTTCCTCCCCCTCCAAGTGGAGTTGCATCACATACCAGGCATTTTGGTCTACACAGAGCTCTGCATCTAAGTCGTAGGTGGAGCATGGATGATTTCGATGGAGGAAATGTCGATGCTCCATAAAGCTAAAGCTCCTCTGATGTGTTAACCATTTAGACTAGGTGTTTTTTTCACAAATCAAGCATGCTAGCTCACCTTTCATGCTCCAACCCAACATTAGGGCACAAGCTGGAAAGTTATTTATTGTCCACAGAAGTACTGCACACATGGAGAATGACTCATTCATCAAAGCATCAAAAGTTGAAATATCTTGAATGCTCCATAATTATTTTAGCTCAGCAATAAGATGCTGTAAATAAACATCAATGTAATTACCTACCTCCATCGGTCCAGGGATGAGCACTATCATAAAAGCAAAGAATTTTTTTATATACATCCATAGTGGAAGATTGTAAACATGAATAAATACTGGCCATACATTGTAGGCCGTATTGATGTGTTTGAATGGGTTAAAACCATCACATGACAAATCCAACTTCACATTACGTATCTCTTGTGCGAAGTCGGGATATGTTGGGGGTAAACCCTCTCCTACCGAAGTTTGAAAAGGTGTCGAGTCTTGGGATGACCTCGTTTGGCAATAACAACCATGACTAACTTCATCCAATAACCCCAGAACCTACAAGGCCTCGCAGGTTTCACCCAAACGAGCTTGAGCAGTGGTGGTGGCTCTCAGAGCAATTATGTATCTAGTTCTAATATAGTTTGACCTGGCCGACCTTGAAGCTGCTTGAACTCCCTCTAAACTAGAACCTCTCCTAGCTGTTCGATCTTGGATTAGCACTGGATCGATAAAACAGCCCTCTGAATGAACCTCTACAACTTATGGAGAGTGGTGGGTCTTTGAATTCTGATACCAAGAATCTTGAATATGTAAGCAAAAGAACCTTGTCTCCACTTTATTAGCCTTCGAACGGCCCTAAAAATAGCAAAGCTTCAAAAGGAATGGTTGAGTCACAAGAGTATCATAGTTGTCCACCCATCACAATCGCTAACCAAGCTCTCGCTAGCCGAACTTCTTCCAGTCACCCATAAGGCTCCTTTCAGTTGATTTTCTTCCTATTGACCTTCATCCAATCAACCTCTATCTATCTAAAATCCTTGCATTCATCGGGAAGGACCTCATCATCTACATACACTCCTTCAATCGCAAACCATCCAAACTCTTCCAGTAACCCTCCAGTGGATCTTCTTTCGAATTCCTCCAGCGGATCTCCTTCAGGCCAAACTCCTCCAGTTGCACTGCTTCTAGACGGTCTCCTCTAGCCGCACACCTTTCGGATGACCTCCTCTAGTTGCACTTCTTTTAGATGAAGCTCCCTTCAATTGGCCTCCTTCTGGTCTATCGCCTCCCAATCGCCTAGAAGGATCTCATCGTCCAAACAAATTTGGCAACCAACTCAATACAAATTAACATACATGCAGGCAATCTTAAAGGAGTCTGAACTTTTCTAAAACTATTGAGACTTGGAGCTCTTCATTGCCAATGTCTACTCCATCCGAACTCCAAATTTTAAATTCCAACGGACTGACACATCACGTCAATGGACACTACCCTCCGTAACAAACTCCACGTGGCCCCGGATAGTGCACTACCAGGCAGTTATGGCTATCACCATCAATTTATTATAGGCTTCATCTATATAAGGGATCCTCCAGATACGTTTTATCTCTAAGCTCAAAACTCTGCTTCAATTTTCTGAGCACTCCATTTCTTTCGACCAAAAAAGCTGACTTGATCATTAGAGGGTCCTGCCGGAGCCACCCCCAACTCCAGTTAGGACTTGCCTTGTAGGTCACCAGTGGCGACCTCATCCTCTCCTGCTCCAGCTTATTCCAACATAAACCAGATTGTGCACTAATAGAATTGATGCTAGAGGAAGGGATGCTTTGAGCCCTTGTTCTAAAAGGAGTGCTCAGTCAAATCTATTTACTCTTTTCTTTTAATCCTTCAAGATCTATCTCTATTTGATCTTTCTTAGTCTCAGAAATGCCCTAAAGAAGACAACCATCCGAAGATCCACTACCTCTACCGCAAGATCTGAACCAGATCTGCTTGTTCCAACACCATTATTGGTGCAAAATCTGGTTGCCATCGGAGAAGTGTTGGAGTCAGAGAAGACGAGGTCGCCGTTGGTGACCTACAAAATAAGTCTTATCTAGAGCCCGAGGTGGTGGCTCTGATAAGATCCTCCGACGGTCAAGTTAGCTTTTTTGGCCAATAGAAATGGAGTGCTCAATCAAGAAAGTTGCAAAGTTTTGGGATTTAGAAGAAATCCTCCAAAAAATATACCTGGAAGATCCCTTTTATAGACGGAGCCTGCAACAAACTGATAGTGACGGCCATAACTATTGGATAGTGAGCCACTCGGGGCCACGCGGAGTTTATTATGGAGGATAGTATTTGTTGTCGTGAGATTCCAATCCATTTGAGATTTGATAGTCAAAGTTTGGAGGGGTGGGCGTCGGTTGGTGATGATCTTTCACCTATATCAATTTTAAAGAAGTTCGAACTTCTCTAAGATAGTTTGGGTGTCGATCGATTCATGCCATGTATGGGACCGAACTCATGCAGAGACCTTCCTAGATGACTATGGAAAGTTTGACTGCTAGAGGAGTTCGAAAGGAGTTCGATTACTGAAGGAGTTTGATTGCTGAAGGGGTTCAAAAAAGGTTTGGCCTCTAAAAGAGTCCAGAAGGAGTTCGACTACTGAAGGAGTCCGGAAGGAGTTTGGTTGCTGAAGGGATCCGAAAAGAATTCGATCGTTGGAGGAGTTCGATTGCTGAACGGGTCCGAAAAGGGTTTGACCGCTGAGGGATCCCAAGAGGAAGAATTTTTGATCGAAGCTCTTCTATTGTTACCAGTTATATTAGGCTAAGCATCAGATTGGACTTCGATGGGAGCAGAGTTTATCCCCAACAATAGTCTCCCTACTCCCAAGTTCGAAATTTGAAGGAAGGAAAAAGGCAACAGTTGAAGTTCAATCTCGAGTTTTCGTGCTTGTCAGGGTGGGATGTTTTGATGTTTATCATGCTGGTTTCTAAGTCTAAAATAAATCCAAAAAGATGGCCCTTCGAATCCCCATCGAAACTCTACCCCAGGTACAGTGCCATAAAAACTCCATCCATCGCCACTCCTCTATCAAGATGAGTGGGACATGCGGTGCACGCTGACCGACCAAAGTCGATCCACAATCATAACTACTTCGGGCTATCTCTGGCTATTTAAGACCTTCTCCTATTGTTCGAAAGTCATTCCTGCTTGAGTCTTCTTCTTCCTTCAGCCCCCGTTCACCTTCTTTTTGAGGGTCTCATCCTTATCTCACCTTCCTGAGCTTCGGACATCCTTTCGATTGATCCTCATCATGTCCATCATCCTTTCATCCTCCCTGGTCAGTTTAGGTCAGTTTCCTAACCCTTCTCTTAGGTTATTCGTGCTTATCACTTCTAGCTCCTTGCTTTCCTGATTTTTTTTTTGGGAGGGTTTCTTGGGGTTTATCTCGATCCAAATGTCTTCTGAATCCTCCCACTCCATCGGTTCGTGGGACTCGTTCGGACCGATCTTTTTTAATTCTGCACCCCTGACCGGGGTAGAACCTAGGAACATGTCTCGCTCGTCTTTTGCTCCAGACACCATCTCGTCTGTCCATACCCTGGATGATATTTCTTTGATCCAAATTCAATATGGAATCCCTTCAGAATATGACCTTGAACTCCCCAGCTCCGATGACAGGGTCAACTCTCCTTCGACCGACCGATTTTATTTGTACTTAGAAGCTTTACATGCCGGGCTTAGACTCCCGCTACCCCCATTCGTAGTCGCTCTCTTTCAATTTTTAAACATCTCCTTCGCTTCTATTATATCGAACTTCTTTTGGTTCATCATAGATTTTCTCTCCCTCTATCGATTAACTGAAGTCCAGCCGACCATTTCACTTTTTAGAAATTTCTATACCTTTGAGCACCATCCTTCCGCGAAGGATTGGTGGTACTTTCCCCCCAGATCGATAAGAAGGGGTTATTAAAAGGTGCCCCCCTTCTTTCATTCACAACTAAAAGAAAAAGTTCTTTTTTGCACATTGTCCGACCTTGCCATTAGGTCTCCTTCATGGGGTTATATTAGAGAGTCAGTTCATCGAGCTCCTAGCTTAGATGGAGCCGACCTTGATTCCTCTGATAAACTCAAGGTGTACCGAGCTCCTCTTCTTCCCAACCATCTAAAAGAATAGATCTTGTTTAACCTGAGTCTGAGTCCCCACGATCCTGTTGGTACATCTTTTTATTTTTGAATTTATACAGTTTCGCACACGTGTATTGCCACTGACTGCTCTTCTTTTTCTGCTATAGAGATGGATGCACAAGCTGCTAAGATGCTTACCAAAGGACTCTTCATAAAGAAGAGGAAAGGGAAGGCACAAAATGATGGCTCAAAGAGGGCGAAGGTCAGTGTTTCCAGCTCCAGAGTCCCCACCTCCACTGTCGCTACATCTGAGGTCATCGTTAGCACCGAGATTGCCCCAACTATCGAGGTTGACACTGCTAGCGCAGGCCTGGTGCCTTCCATGCCCTCAGGTCCCTCCAGCAGGGATCGAATTTTGGAGCTCCCTCTTAAGAAAGGGACAGGAGAGGGAAGAAAAAAGAAAGTCATTATGAAGACGTCCTGCAAGACTCGCTTCAGCAGACCAGATGGCGACGACAACGAACGAGGGGAGGATCCCTTTGACAACGTAGAGATCGTCTGGGATCTTATCAATAGGTTTGCTATACTTGAGGTGGTAGACCAGATGGCCGACCTAGACCCGCAGTAGCTCATCTGGGGTTCTCTCGGAACCATCATCAAGGTGATTGCTCCGTTGCTCGACTCTTTCTCTTTTCTTCTTTGCTTTTCTTCTTCTCTCCTTCTTCTTTTATTTTTTTCTTTTTCACACCAATCATTTATTGTAGTTGGATCACTGGATGCTCGCTCAGATCAAGAGGGTGCATCATCAGGAGGTGGAGGCATAGAAGGCCTAGGAGGACCTTCAAGCCGAGGTGCACCATCTTCAAGAGAGGGTCGACGAGGTCGAGCATCTTGCTGAGGAGAAGGCGGCGGACATCGAAAGTCTTCAGGGTGCGCTCTACAAAGAGGAGTTTGCCTCGGCTAAACTAAAGGCCGTACTGGCCCTGGAGGAGGAGAGGAGGAAGGAAGTCAAAAATAGGATCGCTGAACTAGAGACCCAAATGGCAAAGTCGATCTCAGAAGCAATGAACCAGGCCGTGGAAGAGTTTAAGACCTCTCTTGAGATGCAGAATCTGAATGTCGAGTTCGGCCAAAAGGTGTTTATCAAGGATTTTGAGCTCTACAAAGGTTGGGTAGTCCGAAGGTTCTTCGAGCTTGATCTCAGCTTTTTGAAGGAGGAGAAAGACGATGTGGATGCGGGACCATCTAATTCTATAGTTGACCTTTCCTTCGACGACTCACTTCTGGCCCGTCTGAACCTGCCATAGAGATGTCCGAACTAGTTCGAGAACCTGACGTAGTCGAGAGCGATCCAGCTCCCCCCTCCGAGGTTGAGATCCTCGAGTAGTTGTATATATTTTTTTTTGCATCTTATACTCAAAAGTTTTGATTAAATGAAGTAAAATTTTTTCATACCCTCAAGCGCTTTTTGTATCTCAAATGTAGTCTCCCACCAACGTTGATCCACTACCTCAGGGGGTTCTAATAAAGCCCTTGATAAAGAACCTGAGGAAGGAAGTTCATCTTCTGAGGAAGAAGTTGAAGAAGATGAAGGACTTCAAAAATCTAAGGCGGCCGAGAGCAATCCAACTCCATCCTTCGAGATTGAGATCCTCGAGCAGTTGTATATTTTTTTTTTTTACATCTTGTACTCAAAAGTTTTGATCAAATGAAGTGAATTTTTTCACACCCTTGAGCACTTTTAGTATCTCGAATGCAATCTCCCACCAACGTTGATCCACTACCTTAGGGGGTTCAAATAAAACCCTTGATAAAGAACCTGAGGAAGGAAGTTTGTTTTCTGAGAAAGAAGTTAAAGAAGATGGAGGACGACCTTCGAGCCTCATGAAAGAATGCTTCTAAGGTGACCAAAGAGGTCACTCACCTCCGAGGCTTGCATATGAAGGAAGCAGTGAGCTTCAGCATCCGGAAGGATAGCTTCGAGAAGGTGATCATTGAACTCAAAAGAAATGCCCGCGACTAGTTCTAGGCACTGACAACGAATATCAGCTCATTTGAAGCCGATCTGAAGGATGCCGAAAAAAAGATCCATCTTCTAAAAGGGAGCTCACCATGGTCTACTAACAAGGCCCAGTACGACTGAGAATGGTCAATAAAATTTTTTTAGCTTCAGAAGTAGCTGCAAGATATTGAGGAGTAGCATAACAGCTACTGAGTGACCTAGGCGGAGAAGATGTCTAGGCTTGAAGGTGAGTTCAAGGTTGCCAGAGATGAGGCAGCTCATCTTCAAAAGTGACTGCACAATAATCATGGAGCCAGCGCAAGCGGTGAGTCGAAGAAGATTGCCTCATTGAAGAGGATAGTTGGTGAGCTTTTAGAGGTGGTTGGGGTGGAGCAAGCCGAGCTTCAATGGCTAAAGCTTTAGCTCACCTATGAACATCGTGCTGTCGAGGACGTGGAGGCTGAGTTTGAAGTTTTAAGGAGATAGTGGTGAGAGCTTGAGGGTAAGTCTCATCTCACCAATAGAATGTATGTAGATGGTCTCTTTCAAAAGAAGGAGCTTAAGGAGGAGATCCTTAGGCTAAGCCTTGGTGATGGTCGAAGCAGGCAGCCCGAAGTTCGATCTGGTTTACCGTAGTGCTTCGACCTTTCCCCCCATTTTTTTTTTCTCTTAGTGTAATTGGCCTTGTCAGCCTATGCTTTGCTTGTAATGAACTCATTTTTGTAATGGAATAATACATTTTTTGATATTTCCATTTTGCATAAATCTAAGGCCTATTTGCGGCCTTACCTTCTTTACCTCATTTTTTTCTCTGTCGTTTTCTTATGAAATGCTTGTTGTGGATGCCGAGCTAGTTGTGGATGCTAGGCTTATTGTGAACGTCGAACTAGGACCTCTTTTGCAAACCAGGATAAGGTTCTACCTTTCATATTTGATGTAGTCAGGTTGTCATGGGAAAACACGTGTAAGGATTCTCCACCAAGCTTCTTCCTTCTCCAAGTCTTTGGTCTACGAGGTTTCAACTTTTGCTCATGTTAGGATGAGACTTTTCTTCTATTCTTAACATGGCTTACGAGGGTGCATTAGGGTTGTTGGTAGGGTCTCTCCCTCCATCCTATCTTATATCGATGAGGTCGTTGACTTTGCTCACGTTAGGATGAGATTCTCTTCCTATTCCTAATGTGGCTTGTGGAGGTGCATTTGGGCCATTGACAGGGCCTCTCCCCTCATCCCATCTTAAATGGACGAGATCTTCGACTTTACTCATGTTAGGATGAGGTTCTCCTCATACTCCTAACAGGCTGTAGGAGCATATTAGGACCGTTGTCGGGGCCTCTACCCTCCTCTTACCTAAAATGAATGAGGTCTTCGACTTTACTCACATTAGGATGAGATTTTTCTCCTATTCCTAATGGACTGTAGGGGCACATTAGGGCCGTTGTCAGGGCCTCTCCCTCATCTCATCTAAAATGAACGAGGCTTTCGACTTTGCTCACTGATAAGTGGTAAAAATATACTAATAAAAGTATTAAATTATAAAATAAATTAATCTATTTTTTTAGAAATTGATACTTTTATTAATCTTATATAGAAAAGAAGGCCACCAATATGAAGATCTTATTTTTTTGGTTTAGATGAAATAAATTTCAAGCAAAACAGACTTTAAACGAGCCCAAAATTGAATTTCAAAAAAAAAAAAATTGGTTTGGTTTAAATCGGTTCAGAAAACCGGTTCAGTGGTTCGGTCCGGTTTGATTGTAGCAGCAGACTGACTCGTCGATGCAATGCTGATGTCAGGATGACATCAGTATTTTTTGCGGTGCACGATGGACCAATAGGAGGGCATTTTGGGAATTTTACATCAAAAATTTCGATTGGCTGAAGAACATGGTGGTCCATGCAACACCAGGCTCGTTTATGGTCTATAGAGGGCAATTTGGGAATTTTGTCTGATCCAACGGGTGGCTTTCCCTGAAACTTGATCAGATTGTCGAAACAAAGGCATTGATGGACGGCATCCGCAGCTCCCGATCGAGATCCAACAGTGGAGATTCATTCCGACGTTAAACTAAAGATCAAAAGGCCTCTTTCTACGCGATCAAACAGCCCAAATTCAATCCAAAGGTTGATCCAACGGTTGATATGAAATCCGACTTGATCTGGGTTATTTTAAGAGATTTTTAAGTGATTTTTGGATCGTTTGATCAACATCTAATGGACAGAATTATCCAGATCCTAATTTGAGTTGTTTTGGGAGTCTTAAACCAAGTTTCTAAAGGATTTTGGAGGAAAATCAATCTCTTAACCTATAAAAACCTACTATTGCTATAGAAAAGTGAAGGGAGAAGTCAGAAAAAAAGAGAAAAAGAGAAAAAGGGAGAGAGTCAGAGAAATAAAGAAAAAAAAAGAAAAAGAGAGAAGAGAGGTAGAAAGAGAAGAGTGATTTGTGAGAAAAAAAAAGGGATTTTTCTTCGACAATCAAGACATCGATCAAGCAGCCTCTTCTTCTTCATCAAGTTCTCCACATCAAGAGCAACGGATAATCAATTTCAGCAATCAAACAGTCTAATTTCTCTATGCTTTTTATTTTATTTGCTATTTTTGAACTTGTTATCATGAACTAAATTTTCTTTTACTAAGGCTAAGGTGTAGCCACTCTTTTGATGCAATATTCAGTATGATTTATTTTTAAATTTTATTCATGAGGAGTATATAAATCTGATCTTAATGCTTTTAGATTACTGGCCATCTTCTAATTGATCTGATGAACATAGATGTTACGGACCAAGTACATCTATGTTATTGCTTCTTGATTATATACCTTGTATTATGAATCAAATTAGAATTCATATGCATGCGGGAATTTTAGTGCGCTTTGGACGCAGCGTATTTTAATTAGAGGGTTTCACAAAACTTAATGCATTAATATTTATTTAAATTATACCTGGATCAAAGGGTAATTAATAAATATTGATAGTTTTGCTATGCCTAGACTAAAGGGTAGTGAATAAATTAGGAGACTCCACCATCACATAAAATAAAATTAATCTAATAATCTGAATATTGTATTGACTGAGTTGGTGAACCGATTGCCTTAGTAATCCATTGCTCTTAAGTTTAAAACCCTAATAATCATACTCTCTCTATTTTCTTAAAAAAATTTTAATTATTTCTTTATTTTATTCTTTAATTCTTTATTCTCATAAATCGATCTTCTAAATAAAGCATAGGAAAGAGCTTTTTAGTACTTATTTTACAATCCTCTAGGGATGATACTCTACTCATTCACTTTATTACTTGATCGACTGGTGCACTTGCCATAGCTATAAATTAGCATGCATCACTCACGTTAAGACAAGGTTCTCCTTCAGTTTCTAACGGGATGTAGGAGCACATTAGGGCCGTTGTCAGGGCCTCTCCCCTTATCTCATTTAAAATGAATGAGATCTTTAACTTTGCTCACATAAGGACGAGGTTCTTCTCCTATTTCTAATGGACTGTAGGAGCACATTAGGGCCATTGTCAGGGCCTCTTCCCTCATCTCATCTAAAATGAACGAGGCCTTTGACTTTGCTCATATTAGGATGAGGTCCTCCTCTTATTCCTAACATGGCCATATTTGTCATGAGATTATGTTCGAGGGGTAGTCCCCCTTTATCATCGGTATACAATAAAGATTAGGATGTTGAAGTAGGAGAATTTCATTGTAATCAAATCATCGGTAATACATTCATAGATTTTTTAAATTCTATGATAAAGGTAGGTCTGCCCCCTAGTTCCTTCAAGTAGTACATCCTAGGTTGGACGACTTTCGTGATCTTGTAGGGTCCTTTCCAATTTAGGGCAAGCTTTCTCTGGCTTTAAGGCTGAGAGATGGTGGCTTGTCGAAGTACTAAGTCTCCTACTCTGAATATTTTACCTTTGACTTTGGAGTTATAGTATTGCACCACCCTTCGCCTATAAACCACCATTCGATCTTAGGATTTCTCTCTTTTTTTTCTAGTAGATCGAGGTTAGCTCTAAGGTCCTACGAGTTATGCTGCTCGTTGAAAGCCACTACTCGCATCGATGGAAGCTTAAGTTTGATCGAAATAACTGCCTCTATTCCAAAAGCTAAGATGAACGGTATTTCTCCAGTCAGCAATCTTTGGGTAGCACGGTATACCCACAAAACATGATAAAGTTCATTCGCCCAAGCCCCTCTTGCTCTTTCGAGTCTTGTCTTGATGTCTTACAATAGGGTCCGGTTGGTCACTTTAGCTTTTCCATTTGTCTGTAGGTGAGCTACCGACGTGAAGTGATGGGAGATGTTTAGATCTTTGTAGAACTTAGCGAACCTCATCCTAGCGAACTATCACCCATTATCTATTATGAGAGTTCGGGGTAGTCCAAATCTATAGACAACTGACTTTCAGACGAAGTTCTGCACCTTGGTTTCGATAATCTTTGCCAGTGGCTCGGCCTCGACCCATTTAGTGAAATAGTTGATGGCGATTAGGACAAACTTTCATTGCCCAGATGCCATTAGGAAAGATCCGAGAATATCCATTCTCCACTGTGTAAACGGCCAAGGAGCACTCAACGGGACAAGCTCGATGGCTGGTTGCCTTTGGACATTCGCATTTCTTTGGCAGCGGTCATATCTCCTAACGTAATCAACACAATCACCATGCATAGTTGGCCTGTAATATCCTTGTCGGAGTAGCTTGTAAGATAAAGATCTAGCACCCAGATGGCTCTCATAAATTCCCTCGTGCACTTCCTATAGTGTGAAATCGACCTTAGAGGGTCGAAGGGGTCTCAATAGCGGTAGCAAATATGACCTTTTATACAACCTACCCTCATACAAAACATACTGCAAGGTTTGATTCTTGAGTTTTTGAGCTTCTTTCAGATCATGAGAAAGAACTCCCTCTTTGAGATAGGCAACTAATGGGTCAATCCAGCTCGACTTGAGCTCCATTTACATAACTAGCGGTGATTCCTCTGAGCTTGGGCATTTTAGAGTTTCAAAAAATACTTTTTTGGATAATTCGGCTAGGGCTAAAGTGGCCATTTAGAGAGAAGGTCGACTCTTATATTTTCTGCCCTCGGAATCTGTCGAATGCCAAACCTATCGAAGGTCTGAGTCAAATTCTTTACATTCTCAAGGTATTTCATCATACTTTCCTCCCATGCTTCATAGTTGTCACTAACTTGGCCGACCACTAATTGAGAATCACTATAGACTTGAAGCCGATCTACTTTTAACTCTCTTGTTATTTTTAACCCGACGATTAGTGCTTTATATTCAGCCCCATTATTTGTTGTAGAAAATTTGAAGCATAGTGTGTATTCGGCAATAACTCCCTTGGGATTGACTATGACCAATCCCACGCCTGCTCCAGTGGAGTTGGACAAACCATCCACGTACAGGGCCCAAAAACCTTCAGACACTCTCTTCGGAGAGGCTTGGTTGCAACCATGGGATGCTGATCTCATTCTGTTCAAGCTCGAGTTCATCTAGAATGGTATATTCTATTATAAAATCTACCAATATCTGAGCTTTGATCAATGGTCGAGGTCGATAATTGATGTCAAACTTCGTGACCTCGATTGCCCATTTCACAATTCTTTCAAAAGCATCCGTTCGATGAAGGACTGCTTTTATTGGTTGATCCATGAGGACCATTATGGTGTGTCCCTGAAAGTAAGGTCAGAGTCTCCTGGTAGCAATTAGAAGAGAGTATGTTAATTTTTCTAACTTAGAGTATCTGGTCTATACATCCCTCAGGACTCGGCTTACATAGTAGACTGATCGCTGCATCTTCGCTTTCTTCTTGACCAGGACTACAGCCAAGGCCGTCAGAGAGACTGTTAGGTATAGGAATAATTCTTCTCTAGGTTCAAGCTTTGCCAATAGTGGGGGTAAGCCTAGGTAGTTTTTAAGCTCCTTAAATGCTCATTAGCACTCTATCATCTAGCAGAAGTTCTTTGTTTGCTTGAGAACTTGGAAGAAGGATATGCATCGCTTGACCGATCTCGAGACAAAGCGAATTAAGGATACCACTTTTTTAGTCAGGAACCAAACTTCTTTGATTGTTTTTGAAGCAGTCATCTCCTAAATAGCTCAGATTTTCTTTGAATTTGCTTCGATCCCGTGTCTTGACACCATAAACCCCAGAAACTTCTCTGAGATCACACCAAAGGTGCACTTGATCGGGTTCAGCTTCATCTTGTACTTCTTGAGTGCACTGAAGGTCTCTTCAAGGTCGGTGATGTGGTTTATTGTAGCTTGATTTTTGATGAGCACGTCATCCACATACACCTCTATGTTGCGGTCGATCTGCTCCTTAAAGATCTTGTTGACCAGGCACTGGTATGTTGCCCCTACATTCTTGAGTCCAAAAGGCAAAATTCTATAATAGTAAAGACTACAGTTAGTAATAAAAGCAGTTTTCTCCTCATCCTTCGATGCCATCCGTATTTAGTTATAGCCAAAAAAGGCATCCATGAAGGTGAGAAGCTCGTGGCCTGAGGTTGCATCTACCAGTTGATCAATCTTGAGTAGAGGATAGCTGTCTCTTGGGCAGGCTTTGTTTAGCTTTTTGAAGTCTATACACAACCTCCATTTGTCATTGGCCTTCTTGACCAGGACCACGTTTGAGACCCAAGTCGGATAGCTGATTTCTCGAATAAATCCGGCATTGAGAAGCTTGTTGACTTTTTCTGCTATTGCCTTCCGTTTTTCTAGTGCATGGCCCCAAAATCTTTCTTTCACTGGTTGATGCTTGGGATCAACGACCAGTCGATGTTCCATAACCTCGATGTCAATCCCAGGCATATCCATCGAAATCCAGGCGAAGACGTTGGCATTCCTCTATAAAAAGGTGATGGGCTACTCCCAAACTTCATCTTCCAGATTGGAGCCAATTTGCACCATATGCTTCGCATTTCAATCATTCAGGGGATGGTCACAAGATATTCTATGGGCTCACCTCGTTCCTCGTCAAGGTCATCACAGACATCAAGCCCGTCAACTGGGTAGGGGTCAAGTCGAGTGCCATTTTGTAAGATGATGGAGTAGCAGTACTGGGCTAATGCTTGATTGCCTCTGATTTTAACTATTCTATTGTTTGCTGAAAATTTTATTTTTAGGTAATAGGTCGACACTATAGCTCATAATGCATTCAGACCAGGTCGACCGAGGATTGCATTGTAAGCGAAGGGGGCTTTTACCACCAAAAAATTGACCCATGCCTTGACTTGCTTTGGATACTATCTTGCAGTCACGACTAGAGTTATCATTCCCTCCACTAGCACAACGTCGCTAGTGAAGCCGATCAATGGGGAGCTCATGGGTCCCAGGCAATTATCGGATATGGACATTTTAAAGAAAGCATTATAGTACAGAACGTCAGCAGAACTTTCATTATCTATCAAAATGCAGCGTATATCATAATCAGCAATGTTCAAAGAGATTACAACTGCATTGTTGTACGTAAACTAGAATACTTGAGCATCCTCATCGATGAAAGTGATGGGCTCTTCAGTTCTTCGCCTCTTCTCGGACTCGGCTGACATGCTAGCCTCCCCTCGCTGAAGTATCCTAGAGATGGTGTTAATTATGCCAATCGGGGGCCGATCTTTTCATTGCTTTTCGCTCCTCAATGGTTCTGGCGGTGGGGGTGCTCTCAATCGATCCTCTTGTCCTTCCGATCGATGTCGCAGGAACCAGCCAAGCCTACCATGTCTGATGAGCTCCTCGATCTTATCTTGGAGTTGGATGCACTTTTCTATATCATGGCCGTGATTGCAATGGTAGAGATAGAACTTGCTAGAATTGCATTTGCCAGGATGAGCGCACATCCTTTTCGGTCTCGATAGTTACTTCCTGATCTCCATCAGTACTTGGGGTTTTGGAGCATTGAGAGGGGCGTAGTTGTGGAATTTTTTGAAGGGAGAGCTCTGTTGCTCCCTTCTATCTGGGCTTCTTTGCCTTTGGGCCTAGGTAGGGGTTTGGACTCGCTTATGCTTCAGAGGAGTTTGGGAGCATGGCCGAGCTCTGCTCGATTTCTCTCCAACCACGAGCACATTTGGTTCACCTGCCTGCCGCTCCTAGGTGGCTTCATTATCCCTAGCCTTAAAGGCCTCTTCAGCTCAAGAATAACGTTCAGCCTGAGCCAGCATATCGACAAAGTCCCTGGAGTACTTCTTCTTCAGGAAGAATAGTAAATCATTTTTCTGAAGGCCATCCTTGAGTGTGGCAGTTGCAATAGATTGATCCAAGTTTCGGACCTCCAATGCAGCAGCATTAAACTAAATGACATAAGCCCAGATAGATTTCCCCTCCTTCTGCTTGATATTCATTAGAAAATCTAAACCTCGATGGGGATGTCGACTGCTAATGAAATGAGCCACAAACTGATGGTACATTTGATCGAAGAAAAAGATGGTACCCAACTTAAGTGTCGAGTACCAGTTCCTGATGGCTGCCTTGAGGGTGGATGAAAAAGCCCGACATAAAATAGCATCTGAAATGCCATGGAGCAGCATCATTATTCAGAAGGCCTTCAAGTGGTCGACCAGATTGGTGGGAAAGGAAAAATCTAGTTTTTTGGATCAGGTTTATTCAGATCTGATTGGATAAAGAGAAATATTTCAAAAATTTTTCTCTTGGATCTATATCAGATCTAAGACTTTTCAGATCTGATATTATTGATCAAATAAAATAAAATAAAAAATTAATTAAATCTAATTTAATTTTTTCTTGTTGCAGGTAATCTGATTATCCTATGATGGTCTTGAAGTCTGCTTGAGGTTTTGGATCTACCCATGCAAGTGCCTGGCCTCTACCGGTATCCACTCGGATAGGATCTAAAGATCTCCTCTTTCTTTATCACTTTTTCAAAAATTAGATTTGGATCTGATTTTGAAGATCTTCAAAACTCCTTTCGAAGATCTGAGTTGTCTCTTGCAGCAGTACTGCCTTCTTCCTTTTTCTGTCGCCTTTCTCTTGCTTAGATCGCACCAAACTTGTGCCTAAAGATTCTTGGGCATGGATAGGAGAGAGAACACCTGAAGGTGGTGTGGAGGAGGAAGAGGGGCAGCCTTGTGGCATAGGCAATGGGTTAAGCTTTTTTTGATCTTGACACAAACAGGGCTTTTATAGACCCTATTGCGCCATATAGTGCCACATCATCTCGGCCAATCATGACTTTCTATGCAATTAGATCTAAATCTGATTAATGGGATGACATCATCTGATCCAATCAGATGAGAGTCCCTCTGAATCATCCTTAGATGGTGCCAAGATTGGATCAAAGCAGTCTTCTAGGCACCATCCAAGTAGAATCCCCGAAGCAATTGGAGTCCCATCTATACGGGACTGCTTTGACTCCCCTTATCCATCTACTTTTTAGTAGGTGGACTGGTCTAAGAACTCTCTCCTATGATATCTTAACACATGGATAGATGTCTAAGTGTCAAAGGTCAATGTTTGACCAAATGTCCGAAATAGGATTTAGCAGGTGACGGAAAATGGTAGGTGTTGTCTCAAATTCATCTCATAAATTAAGACAATCCTTTTCTGACCTAGATAAGCTCCAGTCAGATAAAGTAAAGGTACCTGAGTGAGCCCAGATATATTTGGCTCAGTTGAGATAAACTTTAATGATAATTAAAGGAGAACATTAGGCTCAATCGTGTGCTAGCATGATTTTCCTGTACCTAATTGAATCTAATTCAAATCAATTGAACTGGGTTAGTCTAATTGATGATATCTAGATCGAAACCCTTGTTTGTGTGATCCAGTTAGGTTCAGTTCTATATGGTAATGAGATATGTCATGATCTCTATCATCGAATCATCGAAACACCTTCCGATGGATCAGAACTTTTCTGATTCAGACAACTAGTATGATTGATCATCTAAATCATTCTAATTGCTCTCAAAATCCACCAATGACACCTAGCAGCATATGGTGGCAACCCATCAAAACTAAAAATGAATCTTTCCATGCAATTACCTATGTGATTAAGTTCTTCTATCTTGAGCCCCAATTGGATTGGGGTTAAGTTAATCTCGTCAAACCCTAATATCCATCATATGATTAATCATTCGATTGAAGTCCAATGTAAAAATCTTAATAGAAACTCTTTCTATTATTTCACTTGCCATGGCCATGGGCTTATGGACTTGATTCTTACGATCATCATAGGGCTACTTCTCATCTACCGAGGTAGATAGATTTTCTATTGGTGCAATCCAATTCCTACAATGAACATGCTATAGCCAACATACACCTCAGAATTCCAAATGGCTAGGAGACCGAGTCATGGTGTAGTCAAACTATAACACCCTCAAGATGAACTGCCAATGCACCTTAGATCAAAGAACCAGACACACAACTGCAGCTTCGAGTCAGTCATCGACGAGAAGGTAGACTTCCTAATGACTGCTCGAGGTGGTCACGCTCAGTGCCCTCATTCTCTAACGAGTACCTATACTCTCGCTCTGGTGTCTCTATACCATAGACTCAAGACTCATCTACTATAAAGATGTGATTGTACACCAACCTTCTGGATCAATCACCATCCTCATGATGATCCTACGGTTAGGAGCATTTTATGAGTTGATAATAAAAATTCATGTCTTAAATTTTTAACTTTTAAAAATAAGAACTATCATTGCCATTAACTCAAGGGATGTATCACAAACACTAAATATACATTATGATATAAAATAATCTATTTTATTATTTATAGTCAAAATTATAATTTTGTCCTTAGAAGTGTATAATAAGTGTCAACCAATTCTAGCTTCTAGGGCATCCTTATCTAACAAACTCGCACTTGACCTAAAGCAAATTGGCTACAAATCTAAGTCCCATCTTCTCAAGATGGGTTTCGATCTTCTGCTGGCCCAATGGCTTTGTAAGTGGGTTTGCTACATTGTTTGTAGAGTCGACTCTCTTGACCTCGACGTATCCTTTCTTGAGGTAATCATGGATGAATTGGTATCATTGCTCGATGTGTTTGGATTTTTGATGAGACCTCAGCTCCTTAGCAGGCACCATTATTATCGTAGTACAGAGGAATGACATCTGATGGCATCACTCTAATCTCTATGGTGAACTTCTTATACCAAAATGACTCCTTCACAGCTTTTGATGTAGTGATGTATTCTGCTTTCATGGTGGAATATGCTATTATTGTCTATTTAGAACTCTTCTAACTGACAGCACCATCATTATACATAAATAGATTCTTAGATGTCGACTTTCGATCATCTATATCGGACATAAAATTTGAGTCTGTATACCCTTGGACTTTGAGTTCTCCATTACCAAAAATCAAGAACATATCCTTAGTTCTTCTTAAGTACTTAAGGATATATTTCACAGAAGTCTAGTGTTCTTCTCCTGGATTTGACTAATATCTGCTTGTGACACTCACAGCATGGGCTATATCAGGTCGTGTAAATAACATGGCATACATGAGGCTCCCTATTACAGAAGCATAAAGGATCTTGCTCATGCATTCAATCTCCTCTGGTGGGTTGGGACACATTTTCTTAGAGAGATGAATGCCATGTCTGAAGGATACTAATCCCCTCTTGGAGTTTTCCATGCTAAATCTCTTTAGCACTTCCTCTATGTACATCTTCTGTGAATGACCTAGCATCCTATTCAGCCTATCTCTATAGATTTGATTCCAAGAATGAAGGATGCTTCTCTCAGATCTTTCATAGAGAATTTTTTAGATAACCATATTTTAACTATGGTCAACATGGGAATATCATTTTTAATATGGAGGATATCATCGACGTATAGTACGAGGAAGACAATAGCACTCCCACTGACCTTTCTAAAAATACATGGTTCCTCCTAATTTTTGATGAAACTAAATAATTTGATCACATCATTAAAACGAGTATCCTAGCTCCGAGATGCTTGCTTAAGTCCATATATGGACCTTTGCAGCTTGCATACTTTGGGATCAGTATCACTGAATGTGAAACCCAGCGGCTATTCCATATAGATATCTTCCTTAAGATATCCATTTAAGAATGCCATTTTCACGTCCATTTGCCATATTTCATAATCGAAATAGGCTGCAACAGTAAGCAATGTGCGAATGAATTTAAGCATGGCTACTGGCGAAAAGGTATCCTGATAGTCAATGCCTTTGCACTGACTATAACCTTTTGCCATTAATCTAGCTTTGAATGTCTCTACATTCCCATCTACACCAATCTTTCTCTTATAGATCCATTTACACCCAATAGGTACTATACCTTCTGGTGGATCTACTAAGGTCCAAACTTGGTTTAAGTGCATCGAGTCAATTTCTAACTTCATTGCCTCTAACTATTTCTCAGAGTCGATATCTAATATCGCCTTGTTATAGATTTTGGGATCATCAACATGAACCCCATTACCTACAAGGAACATTTTCTCTACTTTCTCTAAAATAATACCTAAGTACCTCTCAGGGGGACGAGAAACCCTTTTTGATTTTTGAGGTGGAGGAGGTAGTGATTGTATTGGCTCAACCTGATTTGGTTTCAAAGGGTCCTTAGCTCTTTGCTCTTGGGAGACTTTCTCCTCTAGCTTAATTTGCTTTTCAATGCCACCATCTTGAATAAACTATTTTTCAAGAAAGATGGCATGTCGACTCACAATCACATTGTGATCTTCTGGAATGTAGAAATAATATTCTAATGACTCTTTAGGATATCCTATGAATCGAGCTCTAAAGGACCTATAGTCTAACTTGTCCGCTTATTGTCTTTTGACATGAGTCAGACAACCCCAAATTCTGAGATGACTCAGACTTGATTTCTTACCATGCCATATCTCATACGGTATGGAAGGAATGATTTTAGAAGGAACCCTATTCAGTAAATATATAGCAGTTAACAAACTATGTCCTCAAAGAAAATCAGGAAGGTCTATGAAGCTCATCATGGATCAGACCATTTCTAATAGGATCCGATCCTCCACTATGAAATTTTGCTGAGTTGAGGTATTTTAGGTGGAGTCCATTGAGAGACTATGTCATTTTGCTTAAGATAGTTCAAAATTTTTTGACTAAGATATTCACCTCCTCGATCTGATCGAAGAACCTTAATGGGTTTTCCAATTTGCTTTTCTACTTCATGTCTGAATTCTTTAAATTTTTTAAAGGCTTCAGACTTGTGTCTCATAAGATATACATACCCATATCGAGATAAATCATCGATGAAGATTATGAAGTAGACAAAATTGCCTCTAGCTGGCACATCAAATGGGCTACACACATCAGCATGTACTAGGGCAAGTAAATCCATGGCCCTTTCCTCATGTCCTACAAAAGGAAGTTTAGTCATTTTGCCATGAAGACATGATTAATAAATTAGATATGACTTGAAAGTTAATGGACTCAATAGCCTGATTTTCTTCAATTTGTTAACCCTATCTTCTGCTATATGACCTAGTCTAAGGTGCCATAGGTACCTATTATTTGGACTATCCCTAGGTCATTTTGATTTTATGGCATTCACATTTTGCTCGATATTAAAAATAGATACATCAATATGTAACTGGTAAAGACCGTTAATAAGAAAACCATTTGCAATTTTATTTCTTTTATAAAGAATGTTACAATGGTCCTTAAGAAAACTAATTACATAACCTTCTAGTGCTAAACATGAAACAGAAATCAAATTCTTGCTTGCTGTAGGTACATAATAACAATCCTTAAATACTAAATCTAAACCAGATGGTAGTCGAAGAGGGTAGGTTTCCATAGCTAAAGCAGTAATCTTTGCTCCATTTTCAATGCGTAGGATCATCTCACCATCCCTCAGCCTCCTATTATTTGCAAGATTCTGCATGGAAGTGCAAAAATGAGCACTAGAATCAGAGTCAAGCATCCAACTGAATGCAAAAGAAATCGTAAGGTTAGATTCAATAACGAGCAAACCTTCAGAAGGACCTGCCTTCTTATTTTTCAGGATGGCCAGGTATGTAGGGCAGTTTCACTTTCAGTGCCCGTCAGTGTTGCAATGGAAATACTTTCTGTTGTCAGCGGCCTTCTTCCTCAGCTCTTTCTACTTTTTCTTTCCTCCTTCCACCTTCTGCCTTTTCACAGACTTCTTCTTTTCAAAAGATTTTCTCTTGGAAGAAGTCTGTTTCATAGCAAATACTGAGCTTTTAGAATCTTTCATTGAAAGCTCAGCAGTAACCAGCATGTTCATAAGCTCGATCAGAGTATTTTGAAGTTTATGCATATGGTAGTTCATGATGAACTGTCCATATGTATCGGTCAAGGATTGTAGAATTATATCATTCTGTAGATCCAGGTCCAACTTCACTTCGAGCTTTTCAAGTTCTTCTAAGTCCTTGATCATCATCAGATAATGATCTTGGACTGACTGTCCATCATGCATTTTAGTCTTGAATAGTCAAGTGACCTGATATTTGACTGTGTGACTCTGTTCATCAAAAATCTCTTGCAGGTGAGCTAACATTTGGCGGACAGTCTTGATATCTTTATGTTGGCACTGAAGCTCATCTAACATCGAGCCCAACATATAGTATCTAGCCTCATTATCTTCGTCCATCCACTTATCAAGAGATGCTCTCTGTTCAGCGGATGGACGAGCTGGTAAGGTGGAAGGATCCTGATCCAATATATTAGTTTACTTTTTAGAACCTAAAATGATTTTGAAGTTTCAGAGCTAATCCTTGTAATTAGGTTCGGTCAGTCTATGGGTGTCCAGGATACGTGTTAGTAGGCTGGATGCAGACATTTTGCTTTTCCTGTAGAGAGTCAAAGTTTCTAGTTAGATATTGTAACTAAGACTTAATCAATTTATTTAAGAGTTTAATTTTTAAACAAATTAGCTTCCACTATTTTCTTGGATTCCTACACTTCCTCTACAGAGATACAAAAATCTCCATAATTATAGATTTCTAATGGGTGGTGCAGTCCCACCAACTGACTCATCACCTCACCTAACAGTTATTAATGATGGGTTAGCCAATGAGTGGATAACTCTTGTCCAATAATTCTCTAATCATGGTGCACCCAAACTTGATCTCTAATTCATGAATCTCATCGTGCCCGAAATATTGATCCACTCCTTAGTTAAGTCAGACCCACCATTTGCATAGATTGAATTCCTAATTGGATCTCTCATCGTATTTAGAATATTGAGCCAAATTTATCCTCCAGCTTGTAGCATCCATTGCCTAATAGACATGGTTGCATCTTTTCGATGCAACTGAACCACTATGACCAGTCGAGAACAATCAACCCCCGGGAAGGGCTCGGATATCTATAATGTTGGAAGACCTTAGACTTAATTTTTTCTTAGGAAGATTTGATTTAGATCTCTTTAAACTTGACTTACAATAGCCATAACAATTATGACTAATCTAGTGGCATGGGTTAGCTCGGATTATTAACCACCTTAGATCAGGATTGGGTCGATAAATATGGCTAGGTAAGTGAGACCGATGGAAGGGATATGCCATTAACTCGATAAGAATGCATTCGAATCGAGTAGCTCCCAATTAAAAATTAGTTAGTCGTATCTACCAGACTTATCTTAGACATCAAATTATTGAAAAAGAATCAATCAGGTAAGCCTACAATCCGGACTCTAACCATTGAGCCTAATTAGGTCTTAGCTTGATCGATCACTCATGTGATTCGATCTTGATCCGGACTTAATCCTATTAGGCTGGTCAATTTAAGCACTCTTGATCCCATCTAACCAACTCTTGATTCAGTTTGATCAACCGCTAGACCTAATTAAGCTACCCAAGTCCAAACATAATTTTATAAATATATCTTAGATCTAAAAATTTTTAATTTTTAGATTTAACATATTTCATAATCTTAATTCTTAATTAAGTTTAGGATTCACAAACAAAATATGTAAATTAAAAAAATCCTAGGGTTTCAGGATCTAGTATTTTGCAGAAAATAAGTTTTAGATTTTTGATTAAGGACGAACGTGCAGCACCCCTACACATCATAAGAACACCCCATCGAATGGGAGGAGAGGGCATTTAAATTCTACTTTATTCTTATGACTAGACGGCCAAGAGGAATGTCTTAATCAGAAATATGAAAACTATAAAACTAGTTAGATCTACATCATATATCTCATATATAAAAATAATTGATCTAACTATAAACATGTTTTGCATACATCTTCATGTATCATATCATGCATATTTTCAGATATAAATTATCTCATAATCATCTAAAAAATTAAATTTAAATTGATCATATCAAATTAAAATCTATTCTAGATAATTATGTTGAACCATTCTACAACTAAACATGCATTCATCATATCTCATATGAACAAAAATTAAATCACTTTATTTTTTAATTTTTAGATCTTATTATAATATTTATAATATTAAAAAATAATAAATAAATAGATCTAAAAATTATAACTAATCAAATTAAATTATGATCATGCTAGACTATACATAGAATAATTCTATTCTACAACTAGTCAAGCATCTTATACAACTTAGATCTAAATTTTTTTTTTTTTTAATTTTTAATTTTAGATCTAATCACATATAATATGATATTTAAAATCATCAAATTATTAGATTAAAATTAAAATAAAATTAGATCTAATGGAAAATGCAACCTCGCTCTAATACCAGTTGAAGGAAAAACCTAGTTTTTTGGATCAGATTCGTTCAGATCTGATTGGACCAAGAGATATATTTAAAAAAAAAAATTGAATCTAGATAAGATTTAAAAATTTTTAGATCTGATATTATTGATCTAATAAAAAATAAAATAAAAAAAAAATAAATTAAATTTAATTTAATTTTACCTTATTGTTGGTAATCTGATTATCCTATGATGATCTTAATGTCTGCCTGAGGTTCTAGATCTAGCTAGGCAAGTGCCTGGCCTCTATCGAGATCCACTCAAGTATCACTTCTCTAAAAATTAGATCTAGATCTGATTTTGAAAATCTTCAAAACTTCTTTCGAAGATCTGAGTTGTCTCTTGCAGCAGTGCTGCCTTCTTCCTTTTCCTATCGCCTTTCTTTTGCTTGGATCGCACCAAACTTGTGTCCAAAAATTCTTGGGCATGGATAGGAGAGAGAACACCTAAAGATGGCATGGAGGAGGAAGAGGGGCAGCCTTGTGGCATGGGCAATGGGTCAAGCTTTTTTTGATCTTGGCATAGATAGAATTTTTATAGGCCCTGTTGCGCCATGCAATGCCACATCATCCTGGCCAATCACAGCTTTCTATACAATTAGATCTAAATCTAATTAGTGGGATGACATCATTTGATTCAATCAAATAAGAGCCTCTCTGAATCATCCTTAGATGGCACCAAGACTAGGTTAATGCAGTCTTCTAGGCACCATCCAAGTAGAATCCCTGAAGCAACTGGAGTCCCATCTGTACGAGACTCCAGATGCTTTATCCATGGGCGCATGCCTCCCTAGGCATGCACCCCTTATCCATCTACTTTTTAGCAGGTGGATTGATCCAAGAACTCTCTCCTATGATGGCTTGACACATGGGCAGATGTCTAAGTGTCAAAGGTCAATGTTTGACCAAATGTCCAAAATAAGATTTAGCAGGTGATGGAAAATGGCAGGTATTATCTTAAATTCATCTCATAAATTAAGACAACTCTTTTCTGATCTAGACAAGCTCCAGTCAGACTAAGTAAAGGTACCTATACTCTCGCTCTGTTGTCTCTACACCGTAGACTCAAGACTCATCTACTATAAAGAAGCGATTGTACACCAACCTTCTAGATCAATCACCATCCTCATGATGATCCTACGGTCAAGAGCATTTTATGAGTTAATAATGAAAATTCATGTCTTAAATTTTCAACTCATAAAAATAAAAACTATCATTGCCATTAACTTAAGGGATGTATTACAGACACTAAATATATATTATGATAGAAAATAACATATTTTATTATTTATAGTTAAAATTATAATTTTGCCCTTAGAAGTATATAATATGTGTCAGCCAATTATGACTTCTCGGGTGCACATATCTAACAGGTGGTCCCATCGTAACTCTCAAACTATGAGAGTTTGAAGTTTAGCAGGATTGGTTCCTGCATAATCTTCTAAGAAAAAGAAGGGTCAGTGCAAATATCGTTATCGTCGGAGGAGGGAGCATGATGGAGTTCTTCGAATCGTCAGCTCATTTTCTAGAGCCTTTGATCCAAGAGATCTTCATGATCGTTGATCTTCAGGGTTTTCTAGTGGAATGGAGGCAAAGCTCCCCCTAGGATCGAGTCATTGTTTGACTAATGGCTCTCCACCCTCTGCTTTCCCTTTTTGGAGGTCACCGATCAGCTAGCCCAAGTCGGCCATCCCCAGACTGGATCATGGGGCTCCGAAGAAGCCTGCTTCGGTCGAATTAGCACTGCAGCCTGCCAATGCATGGCTTGCACCATCTTCGTGAGACCGCAAACCTGCTGGATCAGTAGGTTAAACTGCTCCGCATCCACCATGGTTGCAGGTAGAGCTTGAGTTGCTAGAGCTGAAGTAAGAGCGGATAGACCCAAATGGGATCTGGCTGTAGAGGTCATTGACCATCGGGTCAAAATATTTCTGAGAGGCATTTTTTTTGAAAAAAATTCTAGAGAGGAAGAAGGAAAATCGCTGTTGAGCACTCATTTAAGAATAAGAGAACCTCAGGAATAAAGGGGCCCTCCTTCTAGCACCAATCCTATTGGTGCAAAATCTATTTACCATTGGAGAAGTATTGGAGTCAGAGAAGATGAGGTCGCTATCGATGATCTATAAAATAAGTCTCATCCAGAGGCTGAGGTGGTGGCTCCAGCAAGACTCTCCGATGGTCAAGTTAGCTTTTTTGCCCTACAGAAATGGAGTGCTCAGTCAAAAAAGTTGCAGAGTTTCAGGAGGAAAAAGAGAGCCTCCAAAAAATGTACTTGAAGGATCCCTTCATATATAGAGCCCATAACAAACTGATAGTGATAGCCATAACAATCGGATAGTGTGCTGCTCGAAGCCATATGGAGTTTGTTACGGAGGATAGTGTTTGTTGTCACAAGATGCCAGTCTGTTTGAGATTTGATAGTCAAAGTTCAGAGGGATGGGCATCGATTAGTGATGACCTTTGAGCTATATCAATTCTAGAGGGGTTCAGACTCCTCTAAGATAGTCCAGATATGGGTCGGTTTATGCCGTGTACGGGACCTGACTCATGCAGAGATCTTCCTAGATGACCGTGGAAAGTTTGGCCATTGAAGGAGTTTGAAAGGAGTTTGGCTACTGAAGGAGTCCGAAAGGAGTTCAGTTACTGAAGGGGTTCGAAAAGGGTTCGATTGCTGGATGAGTCTGGAAAGAGTTTGATTATTGAAGGAGTCCAAAAGGAGTTTGATTGCTGAAGGGATCCGAAAAGGGTTTGACTGCTGGAGGAGTCCGAAAGGAGTTCGATTGCTGAAGGGGTCTGAAAAGGGTTCGGCTGCTGGGGGGTCCCAAGAGAAAGAATTCTCAATCGAAGCTCTTCTATGGTTATCAGTTACATTAGGCTAAGCATCAGATTGAACTTCGGTGGGAGTGGGGTTTATCCCCAATAACCATCATTGGCACCACAACCTCCCCCACCAATAGCCATGGTGGATCCAGAGCAGTCCAACCTACTAGTGTAGTAGGTCCGAGACCTTACCAAAATGGTGCAGGCTATGCAACAATAGCTGGTAATAGTATAGTCAGAAAACATTCTGCCATAATTTCAAGAAATTGCCCAAAGATGGCATACTTAGATTAGTAGACCCATCACTCTTGGGAAGGAAAACTTGAAGGCGGAAGAACTCAATTCTGACCATGATTCCTTCCTTAGGGAGACCTTCTCCATCAGAAGCTCTCTGAGACCTGTGATCGAGATGATGTTCTCGATCAGAAGCTTTAAGACATTGATCGATAGATTGAGGAACACCACTATGCCGCCTTGACTCACCACGATAATATCCATATCGATCCCCCCTTTTTCGTCCAAATTATGCAGGAACCCATTCCATCGAACTTTAAGCTCCTCCAATTCAAAAGCTACGATGGGATCATCGATCCAGTTGACCACCTAGAGAACTTTTGGATCATGATGCTACTCCATGGCACACCAGATGCCATCTTGTGTTGAGCCTTTCCATCTACTCTAAAGGGAGCAGCAAGAAATTAATACTTGATACTAAAGTCGGGTATGATCTTCTCCTTTGATCAATTGTGCCTTCAGTTTTTGGCTCATTTTGTTAGTAGTCGACGTTTTAGGTGAGGCTCGAACTCCCTTATCAACATTAAGCAGAAAGAAGTGGAGTTCATCTGAGCCTACATTAACTGCTTCAATGTTGCTGCATTTGAGGTCCATGTTGACCCTGAGATTGATTTTCATGATTCCAAAATATTGAGTATATTATGTATCTAATCATGTATTTCAAGAATGTGTGTAGGATTTTTTAAGTATCCAAAATGAAGAATTTATCTCAAAAATAAATCCTCTCAAGATGCCATGCCAAAATATTTAAAAGAGCAAATTCATACATATTTGGATGGCTTGGTATGAAGAAAGTATGATTGAAAGAAGAGAAATTAAAATTGAAGGAAGTAATTATGTTTAAAAGTATTTAGGGTCAAGAAACTTAAGTTTAGAAGGTCAAACATTCAAGAAAAATAAAGTCAGGATTTTTTGAGATGTCTCAGATTTTTTTTGAGAGCTCTCGAGTGGTCTGGCAAAATAGTATTCTGGCACAGTCTCGAGAGGTCTTGAGTTGAACTCGAGACGTCTCGAGTTGAACTCGAGACGTCTCATTCTCAAGAGACAGAAATTTCATTTTTGTGATCTGAGAGCAAGAGATCTCATAGATTTATTGAGAGGTCTCACGATTCCGATGAGACATCTCGTAAAAAATTGAGAGGTCTCAAAATTTGATGAGAAAACTCATGAAAAATTGAGAGGTCTCGATCTGCGCGGATAGCCTTCAATGGATAGTTTTTCAATGACTATTTTTCAACCCCAATGGCTATTTTAGAGCTTTCAATAGCTAAGAACTCATACTCCAGTCTTCTCTAAAGGTATTTAAAGATGGAGAATTAATTAAAAAATAGAAAAAAGAGATTAAGAGATTTAGAGAGAGAATCTTTCAGATTTTGTGAGGAACATTGAATATCCAAAGAAAAAAGAAAAGAGAGTGTTGTGCACATATTTCAGTGAGCCTTCAAAGCAATCTTCTCCAACATCTTTTACATCCTCTCAAGTACAATTTGAAGAAAAGCCAAGCTTCAATCGAGCACATTATCGACTTGTTCTTTAGGATTTGAAAGAGCGTATACTCTATTTTTTATATTATGCGGAAACTTTACTTGTATTTTTTGATTTCTTTACAAGTTTTTTTGGGGGAAAGAAACTTGAGGTTTAGGCTCGTCCAAGCCCGGAATTGCACATTGTAGATTTTGGATGGTGATCCCAAAAATACAACTAGATTGTTAGTGAATCCGAAAAACTAACGATGTTTGATTTTGATTGGTGCTCCTGCAAAAATCAACTAGGATTGTTTGTGAGCTTGAAAAAATAAACACACTATAATCAAGGATAGATTATAGTAAAATTTCTAAGAGAAGCTTGGAGAGTGGACGTAGGAGCGGGATGTTAGATATGTGTGCCCTAGAAGCCAAATTGGCTGATACTTGTAATACACTTCTAAGAGCAAAATTATAATTTTGACTATAAATAATAAAATGAGTTATTTTTTTATCACAGTGTGTATTTGAAAGTGTCTGTGATACATCTCTTGAGTTAACGGTAATGATAGTTCATATTTTCAAGAGTTGAAAATTTAAGACATGAATTTTTATTATTAACTCATAAAATGCTCCCGACCGTAAGATCATCATGAGGATGGTGATTAATCCAGAAGGTTGGTGTATGATCGCTTCTTTTGGATAGATGAGTCTTGAGTCTATGGTGTAGAGACACCGGAGTGAGAGCATAGATACTCGTTAGAGAATGAGGGCACTGAGTGTGACCACCTCAAGCAGTGATGAGGAAGTCTACCTTCTCGTTGATGACTGGATCGAAGCTGCAGTGATGTGTCTGGTTCTTTGATCTGAGGTGCATCGACAGTTCACCTTGATGGTGTTATAGTTTGACTACACCATAACTCGATCTTCTAGCCATTCAAAATTCTGAGGTGTATGTTGGCTATAGCATGTTTATTGTAGGAATTAGATTACACCAATAAGGGATCTATCAACCTTGGTAGATGAGGAGTAGCCCTATGATGATCATGAGAATCAAGTCCATAAGCCCATGGCCATGGCAGAGTGAAATAATAGAAAGAGTTTCTTTTAGGTTTTTTCACATTGGACTTGAATCGAATGATTAATTTATATGATGGAAATTAGGATTTGATGAGATCACCTCAACCCTAATCCGGTCGGGGCTCAAGATTGAGGAATTTAATCACACAGATAACTGCACTGAGAGGTTCGCTTTCAGTTTTGATGGGTTGCCACCATATGCTGCTAGGTGTCACTGGTGGATTTTTGGAGCAATTAGAATTATTTGGATGATCGATCATACTAGTTGTCCGAATCAGAAAAGTTTTGATCCATCGGAAGGTATTTCGATGATGTTAATGATAGAGATCACGATATATCACATTACCATATGGAACTAAACCTAATTAGATCACACAAATAAGGATTTGGATCTAGATATCATCAATTAGATTAATCCAATTCAATTGATTTGAATAAGATTCAATTAGTTTGAAGAAAATCGTGCTAGCACACGATTGAGCCTAATGTTCTCCTTTAACAATCATTAAAGCTTATCTCGACTGAGCCAAATATATTTGGGCTCACTTAGGAATCTTTAGTTAGTCTTAATGGAGATTGTCTAGGTCAGAAAAGGATTGTCTTAATTTATGAGATAAATTTGAGACAATACCTGCCATTTTTCATCATCTGCTAAATCTTGTCATTGGACATTGGTCAAATGTTGATCTTAGATAATTAGACATCTACTCATGTGTCATGCACCCAAAGAAGAGAACCTAGAGACTTACCCCCTACCAAAAAGCGGACAAAAAGGGGGTGCATGCCTAGGGAGGCATGCGCCCCATGAGGATAAAAGATGGAGTCCCATACAGATGGGACTCCAATTACTTTAGGGAATTAAATTAGGTGGCGCCAAGAAGACTTATTTGACCCAGTCTTGGCACCACCTAAGTAGAGTATTGAGGAACTCAAATTTGATTGGATTAGATGATGTCATCCCATCAATCAGATTTAGCTTTGATTGCATAAAGGATCGTGATTGGCTAGGATGATTTGGCACTGCATGGTGTAGCTGGGTCTATATAAACCCTGTCTGCATTTAGAATTTAGTTCTTCTACCTTTAGCCCACGCCACATAGCCTGTCTCCCTCCTTCGCTATGCCACCCTCTAGTCATCTCTCTCCTCTCCACACCCAAGGGACTTTGGGCATGAAGAAGGTGCGATCCAAGCAAGTGAAAGGTGCCAGAAAAGGAAGAAGGCACCACTGCTGCAAGAGACAATGGTTGTTCTTCAAAAGCCATTTTGAAGACCTTCAAGATTAGATCTAGATCTAATTTTTGGAGGATTGATTGAAAAGAAAAATATCTTTAGATCCCGCTCGAGTGAATATTGGTAGAGGCTAGGCACTTGCGTGGCTACATCCAGAACATCAGGCAAACATCGGGATCATCACAAGATAATTGGATTACCCAAAATAAAGGTATAATTAAATTAGATTTAATTTTAATTTTTATTTTTATTATCAAATCAATAAGATTAGATCTGAGGAGTCTCAGATCTAATTAGGATCTTAGAAGAAAAATTTTTGAAATATCCCTTCTAATCCAATTAGATCTAAACGAACCTGACCCAAAAAATAAATTTTTTCCTTCAACTGGTATCAGAGCCAGGTTCCATAATTCATTAGATATAATTTTAATTTATTTTTGATCTAATAATTATATAATTTTATGTATCATATTAGATGTGATTAGATCTAAAATCAATAAATTAAAAATTAAATAATCTAGATCTAAGATGTATGAGATGCATGACTAGACTAGGAATAGAATTATTCTATATGTAGTCTAGCATAATCATAATTTTAATTTAATTAATTATAACTTTTAGATATATTTATTTACTATTTTTTGATATTATAAATATTATAATTTGATCTAAAAAATGGAAAATAAATTTATTTAATTTGTTCATATGAGATGTGATAGATGCATGTTTAGACTAGCTGTAGAATAGCTCTACAAAATTATCTAGAATAAATTTTAATTTGATATGATCAAATTTAAATCTTATTTTTTAGATATTTATGAGATAATTTAAATCTAAAAATATGTATGATATGATACATAAGATGTATGTAAAATATGTTTTTAGTTAGATTAATTTTTATATATGTGATATATGATGTAGATCTAACTAGTTTTATAGATTTATCATGTTTTTGGTTAAGGCGGTTCCCTTGGCCGTCCGGTCATAAGAACGAAGTAGGATTTAAAGACCCTCTCCTTCCATTTGATGGGGTGTTCTTATGGTGTGTAGGGGTGCTCCGTGTTCAACCTTAATCAGAAATCAAAACTTATTTTCTACAAAATCCTAGATCCTAAAATCCTAGGATTTTATATACATGTTTTATTTATGAACCATAAACTTAATTAAAAATTAAGATTATAAAATATATTAGATCTAAAATTAAAAATTTTTAGATCTAAGACATATTCATAAAATTAGGGTCAGGCTTGGGTAGCTCAATTAGGTCTAGTGGTTGATCAAACTGAATCAAGATTTGGTTAGGTGGGATCAAGAGTACTTAAATTAACCGGCCTAATAGGATTAAGTTTGGGTCAAGATCGAGTCACATGAGTGATCAATCAAGTTAAGATCTAATTATGCTCAGCGGTTAGAGTCTGGATTGTAGGCTAACCCGATTATTTCTGGCTCAACGATTTGGTGTCTAAGATAAGTTTGGCAGATACGACCGACTAGTTTTTAATTAGAAGCTACTCGATTCGAATGCATTCTTATCGAGTTAATGGCATATCACTTCCATCGATCTTACTTACCTAGCCATATTTGTCGGCCCAGTCCTGATCTAAGGTGGCTAACAATCCAAGCTAACCCATGCCACTAGGTTAGTCATAATGGTTATGGCTATGTCAAATCAAGTTTAAAGAGACCTAAATCAAATCTTCCTAAGAAAAGATTAAGTTTAAGATCTTCCATCATTGTAGATGTGCAGGCCCTTTCCGGAGTTGATTATTCTCGACTGGTCATAGTGTTCAGTTGCACTGGAAAGATGCAATCATGTATATTAGGCATTAGATGCTATGGGCTGGAGGATGGATTAGAATCAATATTCTCGATACAGTGAGAGATCCAATTAGCAATTCAATCTGTGCAAATGATGGATTTGACTTAACTAAGGAGTGGATCAATATTTCGGGCATGGTTAGATTCATGAATTAGAGACTAAGTCTGGGTGCATCATGATTAGAGAATCATCGGACAAGAGTTGTTCACTCATCGGCTAACCCATCACCAATAACTATTAGGTGAGGTGATGAGTCAGTTGGTGGGACTGTACCACCCACTAGAAATAAGAAATCATAAGATTTTTACATCTCTACAGAAGGAGTGTAGGGATCCAAGAAAATAGTGGAAGCTAATTTATTTAAAAATTAAACCCCTAAATACATTGATCAAGTCTTAATTATAAAATCTAACTAGAAACTTTGACTCTCTACAGAAAAAAGAAAAATATCTGCATCCAACCCACTAGCCCATATCCTGGATACCCATTGACTGATCGAATTCAATTACAAGGATTGGCTTTGAAACTTCAAAATTATTTTGAATTTTGAGAGTTGACTCTTGTATTGGATCAGGATCCCCCCACCTTATCAGCTCATCCATCCACTAAACAGAGAGCATTCCTTGACAAATGGATGGATGATGATTATAAGACCAGATACTACATGTTGGGCTCGATGTCTGATGAGCTTCAATGTCAATATGAAGATATCAAAACTGTCCACCAAATGTTGGCTCATCTGCAAGAGTAGTTTGGTGAACAGAGTCATGCAACCAAATATCAGATCACTAAATGACTATTTAAGACTAAAATGCATGATGGGTAGTTAGTCCAAGATCATTGTCTGATGATGATCAAGAACTTGGATGAGCTTGAGAAGCTTGGAGTGAAGTTAGACCAAAATCCTTGACCGATGCGTATGGACAGTTCATCATGAACTATCATATGCATAAACTTCAGAATACTCTGACCGAGCTTATGAATATGCTAGTTACTACTGAGCTTTTCATAAAAGGTTCTAAAGGCTTGGTATTTGCTATGGAACGGACTTCTTCCAAGAGTGAGTTTTTTGAAAAGAAGAAGAAGTCTATGAAAAAGCAGAAGGTGGAAGATGGAAAGAAAAAAGATAGAGCTGAAGAAGAAAGCTGCTTACAAAGAAAAATGTTTCTATTGTAATACTGATGGCCACTGGAAGCGAAACTGCCTTACATACCTAGCCACCCTAAAGAATAAGAAGGAGATAGGTCCTTCTAGAGGTATGCTCGTTATTGAATCTAACCTTAAGGTTTCTTCTTCATCTAGTTGGATACTTGACTTTGATTCTAGTGCTCATTTATGCACTTCCATGCAGGATCTTGAGGATAGCAGGAGGCTAAGAGATGGTGAGATGATCCTACATGTCGAAAATGGAGCAAGGATTGCTGCTGTGGCCATGAAAATCTACCCTCTTCGACTACTATCTGGCTTAGATTTAGTACATAGGGATTGTTATTATGTGCCTGCTACAAGTAGGAATTTAATTTCTATTTCATGTTTAGCACAAGAAAGCTATGTAATTAGTTTTCTTAAGGATCATTGTAATATTCTTTATGAAAGAAATAAAATTGCAAGTGATTTTCTTATTAACGGTCTCTACAAGTTTCATATTGATGTATCTATCTTTAATCTTGAGTAAAATGTCAATGCCATAAGATCAAAATGATGCAGGGATAATCCAAATGATAGTTATCTATGGAACCTAAGGCTAGGTCATATAGCAGAAGATAGAATTAATAAATTGAAGAAAATCAGGCTATTGAGTCCATTGACTTTCGAGTCATATCCAATTTGTGAATAATATCTTCATGGAAAAATGACTAAGCTCCCTTTTGTAGGACATGGGGAAAGGGCCATGGAAGTACTTGCCCTAGTACATACTGATGTGTGCGGCCCATTTGATGTGCCAGTTGGAGGCAACTTTGACTACTTCATAACCTTTACTGATGATTTATCTCGGTATAGATATGTGTATCTTATGAGATACAAGTCTGAAGTCTTTAAAAAGTTTAAGAAATTCAGACATGACGTTGGAAAGCAAACTGAAAAACCTATTAAGGTTCTTCGATCAGATCGAGGAGGTGAATACCTTAGTCGAAAATTCTTGGACTATCTCAAGCAAAATGGCATAGTCTCTCAATGAACTCCACCTAGAATACCTCAACTCAGTGGAGTTTCAGAATGAAAAAACCAGACCCTATTAGATATGGTCTAATCTATGATGAGCTTCACAGACCTTCCTAATTTTCTATGGGGACATAGTCTATTAACTGCTATATATTTATTGAATAGGATTTCTCTAAAACTATTTCTACCATATCGTATGAGATATGGCGTGGTAAGAAATCAAGTCTGAGTCATCTCAGAATTTGGGGTTGTTTGCCTCATATCAAAAGACAATAAGCGGACAAGTTAAACTATAGGTCCTTTAGATCTCGATTCATAAAATATCCTAAAGAATCATTAGCATATTATTTCTACATTCCAAAAGATCACAATGTGATTATGAGTTAGCATGCCATCTTTCTTGAAAAATAGTTTATTCAAGATGGTGGCATTGGAAAGCTAATCAAGCTTGAGGATAAAATCTCATAAGAGCAACGAGCTAAGGATCCTATGGAATCAAATCAGGTTGAGCCAATACAATAACTACCTACTCCACCTCGTAGATTGGAAAGAATTTTCCATCCCCTTAAGAGATACTTAGGTACTATTTCAAAGACAGTAGAGAAAATGTTCCTCGTAGGTAATGGGGTTCATGGTGATGATTCCAAAACCTATGACATGGCGATATCAGATATTGACTTTGAGAAATGATTAGAGGCAATAAAGTCAGAAATTGACTTGATGCACTCAAACTAAGTCTAGACCTTGGTAGATCCACTAGAAGGAATAATACCTATTGGGTGTAAATGGATCTACATGAGTGTTAGATATATGTGCCCTAGAAGCCAGAATTGGCTGACACTTGTAATACACTTCTAGGGGCAAAATTATAATTTTGATTATTACCAATAAAATGGATTATTTTCTATCACATATGTGTATTTAGTATCTGTGATGCATCCTTTGAGTTAATGGTAATGATAATTCATATTTTTAAGAGTTGAAAATTTAAGACATGAATAATCATTATTAACTCATAAAATGCTCCCGACCATAGGATCATCACGAGGATGGTGATTGATTCGAAAGGTTGGTGTACAATCGCTTCTCTTTAGTAGATGAGTCTTGAGTCTATGGTGTGGAGACACCAGAGCGAGAGTACAGGTACTCGTTAGAGAATGAGGGCACTGAGCGTGACCACCTCGAGTAGTCATTAGGAAGTCTACCTTCTCGTCAATGACTGACTCGATGCTATAGTAGTGTGTCTGGTTCTTTGACCTGAGATGCATCGGTAGTTCACCTTGAGGGTGTTATAGTTTGACTACACCATAACTCGATCTCCTAGCCATACGGAACCCTGAGGTGTATGTTGGCTATAGCATGTTCATTGTAGGAACTGAACTGCATCAAGATGGAATCTATCTACCTCGGTGGTAGAGGAGCAGCCCTATGATGATCATGAGAATCAAGTCCAGAAGCCCATGGCCATGGCAGAGTGAAATAATAGAAAGAGTTTCTATTTAGGTTTTCACATCGGACTTGAATCGAATGATTACATCATATGATAGAAACTAGGGTTTGATGAGTTCACCTTAACCCTAATCTGATCGGGGCTCAAGATAGAAGAACTTAATCACACAGGTAGCTGCACCAAGAGGTTTGCATTCAGCTCTGATGGGTTGCCACCATATACTGCTAGGTGTCACTGGTGGATTTTGGGAGCAATTAGAATGATTTAGATGATCGATCATTCTAGCTGTTCGAATCAGAAGAGTTCTGATCCATCGAAAGGAGTTTCGATGATGTCGATGATAGAGATCATGACATATCCCATTACCATACAGAACTGAACCTAATTGGGTCACACAAACAAAGGTTTGAATTTGGTGATCATCAATTGAACTGATCTAGTTCAATTGATCTGAATGAGATTCAATTAGGTTCAAGGAAATCGTGCTAGCACTCGATTGAACCTAACGTTCTTCTTTTACTATCATAAATAGTTGTCCTTACTGAGCCAAAGGAGTTTGTGCTCATTCAGAGGCCTTCACCTGATCTAACTAGAGTCTATCTAGGTCAGAAAAGGGTTGTCTTATTTTGTAAAATAATACCTACCATTTTTGGTCACCTACCATTTCTCGTCATTTGACTTTGGTCAAAAGTTGACCTTTGACTGGAAAAATGTTGACCATTGACACTTTGACTTCTGTCCACATATCATGCACCTATTGGAGAGTTGGTGGGGCTTATCCCCCTACCAAAACCTAGCAAGGAGGAGGGTGCACGCCACCCTTGGCGTGTGCCTAAGTAGGAGGCGCCCAGGAGTCCCTATTGGATAGGGACTCCATCTTCTTTTTGGATTCCAATTAGACTTCTCCTAAGAACCAAGTTTGACTGATCTTAGGCGCCCTCTAAGGAGAAATCCAAGGGACTCTATTTCCACCAATCAGATTTAGATCTAATTTCACAAAGGGTTGTGATTGGTTGGGAAAAAGAGGAGTTGGATCATGCATAGTCTATCAACAAGACCCTACGCCCAACTCAAGAAGTATCTAAAATTGGATTGAAAAATCCCATGCCCCAAGGCTACCTCACTCCTCCTCCTCCATGCCAAGTCTATCGTCTCCCTCTTCTCTTCACACCCAAAGGTGTTTGGGATCCAAGTTGGTGCAATCCAGATGAGAGAAAGGCGATAGAAAGCTAGAGACGGCTGCACTACTGCAAAGGACAACTGCTGATCTTCGAAAGGTATTTTGAAGATCCTCCTGATCAGATCCAGATCTAATTTTTGGAGACATGATTGAGAAGAAGTGAATCTCCAGATCTAGCCTAAGTGGATACCAACAGAGGCCAGGCACTTATGTGGCTAGATCCAGAACCTTCCGCTGCTTATAGGATCATCAACGGGTAATAAGATTACCCAACATCAAGATAAATTAAATCTAATTTAATTTATCTAGATTTTAATTTTATTATTAGAATAATAAGAATTAGATTTGAAATATCTCAAAAATGATTTAGATCAAAGAAAAATTTTTTTGAAATATATCTCTTGATCCAATCAGATTTGAATGAACCTGATCTCGGAAATCAGAATTTTTCTTCAACTGGTATCAGAGCCAAGATTCTAAAGTATTTAGATCTAATTTTAAATTTATTATAATTAAAAAATAAGTGATTTCAGATGTCACATGAGATGTGATCAGATCTGAAATCAGAAAAAATTAAAATTAAATGATTTGGATCTAAGATTAGAAAATATACATGACTAGTTCTAAAATAGAATAGTTCTATAGAATAGTCTTGCATGTTTACGATTTAATCTGATTAAATCATATTTTAAATCTATTTATTTACTATTTTCTGATATTATAATTATTATAATAACATCTAAAAGATAGAAAATAAAAATTATTTAATTTTTAAATCATTCATATGAGGATATAGTTGATGCATGTCTAGCCTACGTTGTTAGAATAGTTTTACTAGATTATTAGATTAGAGTTTATTTTGATAAATCATTAAATCTAATTTTTTGTAGATTTTATGAGATAATTTATATTTAAAAAATGCATTGATCGATACATAGAGTATGCAAACATATGTATGATTAATCTAATTGTATAGAGATGATGATATTAGATCTAAAACTATTTTGTAGTATTGCATGTTCTTAATTAAGGCATTCCTCTTGCCGTTCCGGTTCATAAGAATGAAGAAGGATTTATAAGGCCCTCTCCTTCCATTGACTTGGGTTATCTTATGATGTGTAGGGGTGCTGCGCGTTCGTCCTTAATCAGAAATCCAAAACTTACTTTCTGTAAAACCCTAGATCCTGAAACCCTAGGATATTGTGCATATTTTATTTATGAACCCTACTTAATTAAGAATTAAGATTATGGAATATAAATAGTCTAAATAAAAAGAATTTCAGATCTAAACATATTCATAATACTGATTGGCTTGGGTAGCTCAATTAGGTCTAATGCGGTTGATCAAACTGAATCAAGAGTTAGTTAGATGGGATCATAGTGCTTAAATTGACCAGCCTAATAGGATTAAGTTTCTGGTAAAGATCAATCATGATCCAAGCAAACCTAATTAGGCTCAGAGGTTAGAGTCTGGATTGTAGCTTAACCCATTGGTTCTGGCTCAACACATTTGTGTCTAAGTAAGTTTGGGCACATACGACTGACTGATTTTTAATTGGAGCTACTCGATCTGAATGCATTCTTGTATGAGTTAATGGCATATCCCTTCCATCATCTCACTTACCTAGCCATATCTATTAACCCAAGTTCCTATTTGAGGTGGTCAATAATCCGAGCGACCCATTCCACTAGGTAGCTTTAATTGTTATGACTACTGTACAAAGTCTAGTTTAATGAGACCTAAATCAATTCTTCCTAAGAAAAGATTTAAGTCTGAGTTTCCACCATTGTAGATATGCGGCCCTTCCTAAGTTGATTGTTCTCGACTGTGATTACAGTGGCTCAGTTGCATCGAAAGATGCAACCACATCTATTAAGCATTGGATGCTATGGGCTGGAGGAGATTGGGCTCAATACTCTGATACGATAAGAGACTCAATTAAGAAATTCAGTCTGTGCAAATGTGTGGGTTCTGATTAACTAAGGAGTGGATCAATATTTCGGATATGGTGAGATTCATGAATTAGAGACCAAGTTTGCTATGCACCATGATTAGAGAATCATTGAACAAGAGTTGTTTCACTCATTGGCTAATCCATCACCAATAATTGTTATGTGAGGTTGATGATGTCAATTGGTTGAGACCGCACCATCCACTAGAAATTATTAATCATGGAGATTTTTGCTCTCTACAGAGGGAGTGTTAGGGATCTGAAAAATAGTGGGAGTAATTTATTTAAAAATAATTTTTTAAAAAATTGGTCAAGTCATAATTATAATATCTAACTAGAATCTTTTACTCTCTGCAGAAAAATGTCTACGTCCAAGCCCATTAAGCACGTATCCTGGACACACACATAGATTGATCGACCTAAATTATAAGAAGTGCCTCTGGTACTACAAAATTAATTTTGGATTTCTGAGAAGTTAACCCATTTGTATTGGACTAGGACCCTTCCCACCTGCCAGCCCATCCATCCACTGAACAGAGAGCGTCTCATAAAAAAATGTATAGACGAGGATAATAAAATATTACATTATGGGCTCGAATGTCTAAGAGCTCCAGTCTCAACATGAGGATATCGGGATTGCTCGCCCAAATGTGCTCACCTGCCAACAGATGTTTTTGGAACGAGATAGGCAGCCAAGTATCAAGTCACGAAATAATTTTTTAAGGCTAAGATGCCATGATGGGCAGTCATTCTAAGATCACTATCGATGATGATCAAGGACATGAGAGCTGAGAAGCTCGATGTGATTTAGACTTGGAATCTATAGGAATGACTAATTATCTGCAATCCTTGAGCTGATGCATATGGATATTCATCATGAATACTACATGCATTAAACTTTCAAAATTCTTTGGCCAAATTAATGGAATATGCTGGTCATGCTGAGCTTCTATGAAAGATTCTAAAGGCTCGTTTCTTGCTATGGAATGGACTTTTCCAAAAGAAAGTTCTTTATGGAAAGAAAAAGAAGTCGTGTCAAAAAGCAGAAGGTTGGAAGAGAAAAAGAAAGAAGGCCAGAGCCGAGATGCAAAGTCGCTGCCAAAGAAAAGGTTTCCATTGCAACAACAACGCCACTGGAAGCGGAACTGCCCTACTTACTTGGCCACCGTGAAGACAAGAAGGAAGCGTCCGTTCTGGAGGTATGCTCATATTGAGTCTAACCTTACCGATTTCTGCTGCCAATCCAGATTGGTGCTTGACTCTGATTCTGTGCTCACCTGTGCACTTTCATACAGGTCTGAGGATAGCAGGAGCTGAGAGGAAAGAGATATGTATCCTACGCGTCCGATAATGGACAAGGAGTGCCGAGTGGCGAGGTGGAACATACCCTCTTGATTTACTATTATGATTTAGACTTTAGTTTTGAAAGCTGTATTATGTCGCCTGCCCGCTAGCAGGGAATTTGATTTCTATTTCATGCTTAGCACTTAGAAGGCTATGTGATACCTTCTTTAGGACCATATGTAAACATTCTTTTATGAAAAAATAAAATTTGCAAATGTTTTCTTTTATTAACGATCTTTAAATCAGCTACATATTGATGTACTATTCTAAACTATCAAGCAAAACGTGAATGCAAATCGACCTAGGATAGTCCCAAATGATAGATTATCTATTGGCACCTGAGATTAGGTCAGTATAGCAGAAGTTAAAGGTATCAACAAATTAAAGAAAATGATATTGAATCCGTTGACTTCCGAGTCATATCCCAACTTGTGAATTCTGTTCTCTAAGGCCAAATGACCAAACTCCCTTTTGTAGGACATGGGGAAAGGGCCATAGATTTCCTTTGACCCATAGTAATACTGATGTGTGTGGCCCACTTGATGTGCCGACTAGAGGCATTTGTCTACCTCATTATCTTTACCGATGATTTATCTAATTATGACGTATGTGTACCTTATGAGACACACAAGTCTGAAGCTTTATAAAGATTCAAAGAATTCAGACATGAAGTAGAAAATAAACTAAAAATCCATTAAGGTTCTTTCATTCAGATCGAGGAAGGTAATACCTTAGCCAGAGAATTTTAGACCTATCTCAGGAGAAAAATGTCATAGTCTCTCAAAGACTCCACCAGAAAACACTTCAACTCAACGGGTTTCGAATGGGAGAAATCAAACTCTATTGGATATGGTCCATCATGATTGAGCTTTCATAGACCTTCTCTGATTTCGGGACATCATTGTTACTTAATTTATCTACTGAATTAAGATTCCCTCAAGTACGTCCTACCAACCGTATGATGATATGGTACGATAAGCAACCAAGTCTGATCATCTCAGAATTTGGTTGTTTGTTCAAGTTAAAGACAACAAGTCGGACAAGTTAGATGTTAGCTCTTCAAGAGCTCATTTCATAGGATCCTAAAAGAGTCATTAGGATACTATTTCTATCATGTTCAGAAGACCACAATGTGACTGTGAGTCGTACATGCCATCTTTCTTGTAAAATAGTTTATTTCAAGATAGCGGGCATTGAAAGAGCATTAAGCTTGAGAAAAGTCTCACAAGTATAATGAGCTAAGATCAATGAACCAAATCAGGTTGAGGCCAATAAAGTCACTACCTCTTCCACCTCTAGATCGGAAAGAATTTTTCTTCCTCCTATAAAATACTATAGGTATTATTTCGAGGACGTAGAAAAAATGTTCCTTGTAGTAATGGTGCTCATGTATGACCCAGAACCTACAACGAGGTGATATCATATATCGACTCTGAGAAATGTAGAGGCAATGCAGTCAGGGAAATTGACTCGATGCATCTCAAACCAAGTCTGGGGAACCTTGTAGATCCACCAGAAGGTATAGTTACCTATGGGTGTAAATGGTATCTTCAAGAGAAAGATTATGGTGCAGATGGAATGTGGAACATTCAGGCTAGACCTAGTGGCAAAAGGTTATGAGTCAACGTGAGCTGACTAATCAGAATACCTTTTCCCTAGTGCATGCTAAAAATTCCATCCGCACATTGCTTGCCATTGCAGCCTTATTTGATTATAAAATATGGCAAGATGAACTGGAAAAAATGACATTCTTAAATTGAATATCTTGAGGAAGATATCTATTATAGAATACACCGCTAGTTTCACACCAGTGATACTGATCATAACGTTTGCAACTACAAAGGTTCATATAGGACTTAAGCATAGATCTCTGAGCATGACACTCATTTTAATATGTGATTCAAAATGTGTTTCATCAAAAATGAAGAGGTAACTATTGTGTCTCAAAAAAGTCCATGGAGCATATTTGTCTTCCTATATGTGTCATGTGAATGACATCCTCCTTATTGGAAATGATATTTCCCATGATGACAACAGTCAAATATGGTTGTCCAAAAGGAATTCCCATGAAAACCTAGTGAAGCATCCTTTATTTCTAGGAATTGAAGTCTACTATTGTAGATCGAAATAGGATGCTAGACTTCTCACAGAAAAAGTACCATAGAGAAAGTACTAAAACGAGTTTAGTATTGAAAAACTCAAAGAGGGGATTCATATCCTTCAGACATGTGTATCATCTTTCCAGAAGATGTGGCCCTAGCACACTCCTGAGGAAATAGAATGTATGTCATGCAATGATCCCTCTATGCTTCTGTAATAGGAAGCCGCATGTATGCATATATGTACACGACCTGATATACCCTGCTGTGGAGTGATATCAATTCAATCCAGATGAAGAACACTAGACTTCTTATTGAAATGTTATCCTTAAGTACTTGAGATAGTACTCATAAGGATATTGATGTGTTCTTTGGTAATGGAGGAACTCCATGTCTGGGGAACACAGACTCGATCATGTCGATTTAATGATCGAAAGTTCGAACATCGAGTCTGTTTCTGTGCAATATGTGTGCAGCTGAAGAGTTCTAACAAATCCTCTCTCTTTTGATATCAGATATTGACTTTGAGAAATGATTAGAGGCAATAAAGTCAGAAATTGACTTGATGCACTCAAACTAAGTCTAGACCTTGGTAGATCCACTAGAAGGAATAATACCTATTGGGTGTAAATGGATCTACATGAGTGTTAGATATATGTGCCCTAGAAGCCAGAATTGGCTGACACTTGTAATACACTTCTAGGGGCAAAATTATAATTTTGACTATAATTACAATAAAATGGATTATTTTCTATCACATATGTGTATTTAGTGTCTGTGATACATCCTTTGAGTTAATGGTAATGATAATTCATATTTTCAAGAGTTGAAAATTTAAGACATGAATAATCATTATTAACTCATAAAATGCTCCCGACCATAGGATCATCACGAGGATGGTGATTGATCCGAAAGGTTGGTGTACAATCGCTTCTCTTTAGTAGATGAGTCTTGAGTCTACGGTGTGGAGACACCGGAGCGAGAGTACAGGTACTCGTTAGAGAACGAGGGCACTGAGCGTGACCACCTCGAGTAGTCATTAGGAAGTCTACCTTCTCGTCAATGACTGACTCGATGCTGCAGTAGTGTGTCTGGTTCTTTGACCTGAGATGCATCGGTAGTTCACCTTGAGGGTGTTATAGTTTGACTACACCATTACTCGATCTCCTAGCCATATGGAACCCTGAGGTGTATGTTGGCTATAGCATGTTCATTGTAGGAACTGGATTGCATCAAGATGGAATCTATCTACCTCGGTGGTAGAGGAGCAGCCCTATGATGATCATGAGAATCAAGTCCAGAAGCCCATGGCCATGGCAGAGTGAAATAATAGAAAGAGTTTCTATTTAGATTTTCACATTGGACTTGAATCGAATGATTACATCATATGACAGAGACTAGGGTTTGACGAGTTCACCTTAACCCTAATCTGATCGGGGCTCAAGATAGAAGAACTTAATCACACAGGTAGCTGCACCAAGAGGTTCGCATTCAGCTCTGATGGGTTGCCACCATATACTGCTAGGTGTCACTGGTGGATTTTGGGAGCAATTAGAATGATTTAGATGATCGATCATTCTAGCTGTTCGAATCAGAAGAGTTCTGATCCATCGAAAGGAGTTTCGATGATGTCGATGATAGAGATCATGACATATCCCATTACCATACAGAACTGAACCTAACTGGGTCACACAAACAAGGGTTTGAATCTGGTGATCATCAATTGAACTGATCTAGTTCAATTGATCTGAATGAGATTCAATTAGGTTCAAGGAAAATCGTGCTAGCACTCGATTGAACCTAACGTTCTTCTTTTACTATCATAAATAAGTTGTCCTGACTGAGCCAAAGGAGTTTGTGCTCAATCAGAGGCCTTCATATGGTCTGACTGGAGGTTGTCCAAGTCAGAAAAGGTTGTCTTATTTTGTAAGACATTACCTGCCATTTTTGGTCACCTGCCATTTCTTGTTCTTTGACTTTGGTCAAAAGTCTACCTTTGACTGGTCAAATGTTGACCATTGACACTTTGACTTTTGACCACATGTCATGCACCTATTGGAGAGCTGGTGGGGGCCTGTCCCCCTGCCAGAACCTGGCAAGGAGGAGGGCGCACGCCACCCTTGGCGTGTGCCCAAGTTGGAGGCGCCCAGGAGTCCCTTGTTGGACAGGGACTCCATCTCCTTTTTGGATTCCAATTAGAGTTCTCCTAAGAACCAACTTTGACTGGTCTTAGGCACCCTCTAAGGAGGAATCCAAGGGGACTCTATTCCCACCAATCAGATTTAGATCTGATTTCACAAAGGGTTGTGATTGGTTGGGAAGAAGAGGAGTTGGATCACATAGTCTATAAATAAGACCCTGCGCCCAACTCAAAAGATTGAAAAATTCTCCCATGCCCCAAGGCTGCCTCTCTCCTCCTCCTCCATGCCAAGTCCATCTTCTCCCTCTCCTCTCCATGCCCAAAGGTAGTTTGGGATCCAAGTTGGTGCAATCCAGATGAGAGAAAGGCGACAGAAAGCTAGAAGGCTGCGCTGCTGCAAAGGACAACTGCTGATCTTCGAAAAGGTATTTTGAAGATCCTCCAGATCAGATCCAGATCTAATTTTTGGAGATGTGATAGAGAAGAAGAGGATCTCCAGATCCAGCCTGAGTGGATACCGGTAGAGGCCAGGCACTTGCATGGCTAGATCCAGAACCTTCCGCTGCTTACAGGATCATCAACGGGTAATAGGATTACCCAACATCAAGGTAAATTAAATTTAATTTAATTTATCTAATTTTATTTTTATTATTAAAATAATAAGAATTAGATCTGAAAATATCTCAGATCTGATTTAGATCAAAGAAAAATTTTTTTGAAATATATCTCTTGATCCGATCAGATCTGAACGAACCTGATCCGGAAAATCAGGATTTTTCCTTCAACTGGTATCAGAGCCAAGGTTCTAAAGTATTTAGATCTAATTTTAAATTTATTTTAATTAAAAAATAAGTGAATTTTAGATGTCACATGAGATGTGATCAGATCTGAAAATCAGAAAAAATTAAAATTAAATGATTTGGATCTAAGATTAGAAAATATGCATGACTAGTTCTAAAATAGAATAGTTCTATAGAATAGTCTTGCATGTTTTAATTTAATTTGATTAAATCATATTTTAGATCTATTTATTTACTATTTTTTGATATTATAATTATTATAATAATATCTAAAAAATAGCAAATAAAAATTATTTAATTTTAAACATCATATGAGATATGATTGATGCATGTCTAGACTAGTTGTAGAATAGTTCTACATAGTTATCTAGATTAGAATTTATTTTGATAAGATCAATTTAAATCTAATTTTTTAGATTATTATGAGATAATTTAGATCTAAAAATATGCATGATTCGATACATGAGATGTATGCAAAATATGCCATGATTAGATCTAATTTGTATATGAGATATATGATATAGATCTAAAACTATTTTGTAGTATTGCATGTTCCTGATTAAGGCATTCCTCTTGGCCGTCCGGTCATAAGAATGAAGAAGGGTTTAAAGGCCCTCTCCTTCCCATTCGATGGGGTGTTCTTATGATGTGTAGGGGTGCTGCGCGTTCGTCCTTAATCAGAAATCCCAAAACTTACTTTCTGCAAAACCCTAGATCCTGAAACCCTAGGATTTATTGTGCATATTTTATTTATGAACCCTACTTAATTAAGAATTAAGATTATGGAATATTAATTAGGTCTAAAATTAAGAATTTTAGATCTAAGACATATTCATAATACTGGGTTCGGGCTTGGGTAGCTCAATTAGGTCTAAGCGGTTGATCAAACCGAATCAAGAGTTGGTTAGATGGGATCAACAATGCTTAAATTGACCAGCCTAATAGGATTAAGTCTGGGTCAAGATCGAGTCACGATCAAGCAAGACCTAATTAGGCTCAGAGGTTAGAGTCTGGATTGTAGGCTAACCCAATTGGTTCTGGCTCAACAATTTGGTGTCTAAGGTAAGTTTGGCACATACGACCGACTGATTTTTAATTGGAAGCTACTCGACCTGAATGCATTCTTGTATGAGTTAATGGCATATCCCTTCCACCGATCTCACTTACCTAGGCCATATCTTGTTGACCCAGTTCTGATCTTGAGGTGGTCAATAATCCGAGCTAACCCATGCCACTAGGTTAGTCATAATTGTTATGACTATGACAAGTCTAGTTTAATGAGACCTAAATCAATTCTTCCTAAGAAAAGATTAAGTCTGAGGTCTTCCACCATTGTAGATGTGCGGGCCCTTTCCGGAGGGTTGATTGTTCTCGACTGGATACAGTGGCTCAGTTGCACCGGAAAGATGCAACCATGTCTATTAGGCATTGGATGCTATGGGCTGGAGGATGAGTTGGGCTCAATATTTTGGATACGGTGAGAGACTCAATTAGGAATCCAGTCTGTGCAAATGGTGGGTCTGACTTAACTAAGGAGTGGATCAATATTTCGGATATGGTGAGATTCATGAATTAGAGACCAAGTTTGGGTGCACCATGATTAGAGAATCATTGAACAAGAGTTGTTCACTCATTGGCTAACCCATCACCAATAACTGTTAGGTGAGGTGATGAGTCAGTTGGTGAGACCGCACCACCCACTAGAAATCATTAATCATGGAGATTTTTGCATCTCTACAGAGGGAGTGTAGGGATCCGAGAAAATAGTGGGAGCTAATTTATTTAAAAATAAAATTTCTAAATAAATTGGTCAAGTCATAATTATAATATCTAACTAGAATCTTTGACTCTCTACAGAAAAATGTCTGCGTCCAACCCATTAGCACGTATCCTGGACACACATAGACTGACCGGACCCAATTATAAAGATTGGCTCAGGAACTACAAAATTATTTTGGGTTTTGAGAAGTTAACCCATGTATTGGATCAGGACCCTCCCACCTTACCAGCCCATCCATCCACTGAACAGAGAGCATCTCTAAAAAAATGGATAGACGAAGATAATAAGGCCAGATATTACATGTTGGGCTCGATGTCTGATGAGCTCCAGCGCCAACATGAAGATATCGGGACTGCTCGCCAAATGTTGGCTCACCTGCAGGAGATGTTTGGTGAACAGAGTCGCGCAGCCAAGTATCAAGTCACGAAATGACTTTTTAAGGCTAAGATGCATGATGGGCAGTCAGTCCAAGATCACTGTCTGATGATGATCAAGGACTTGGAAGAGCTTGAGAAGCTCGGTGTGAAGTTAGACTTGGATCTGTAGAATGATATTATTCTGCAATCCTTGACTGATGCATATGGGCAATTCATCATGAATTACCACATGCATAAACTTCAAAATTCTTTGGCCGAATTAATGAATATGCTGGTCACCGCTGAGCTTTCTATGAAAGGTTCTAAAGGCTCAGTTCTTGCTATGGAATGGACTTCTTCCAAAAGAAAGTCTTATGGAAAGAAAAAGAAGTCTATGAAAAAGCAGAAAGGTGGAAGGAGGAAAGAAGAAGAAGGCAGAGCCGAAGAAGAAAGCCGCTGTCAAAGAAAAGTGTTTCCATTGCAACAGCGAACGGCCACTTGGAAGCGGAACTGCCCTACTTACCTGGCCACCCTGAAGAACAAGAAGGAAGGTCCTTCTGGAGGTATGCTCGTTATTGAGTCTAACCTTACGGTTTCTTCTGCATCCAGTTGGGTGCTTGACTCTGGTTCTAGTGCTCATCTGTGCACTTCCATGCAGGATCTTGAGGATAGCAGGAGGCTGAGGGATGGAGACATGATCCTACGCATCGGTAATGGAGCAAGAGTTGCTGCAGTGGCGGTGGAAACATACCCTCTTCGATTACCATCTGGTTTAGACTTAGTTTTGAAAGACTGTTATTATGTGCCTGCAGCTAGCAGGAATTTGATTTCTATTTCATGCTTAGCACTAGAAGGCTATGTGATTACCTTCTTTAAGGACCATTGTAATATTCTTTATGAAAGAAATAAAATTGCAAATGGTTTTCTTATTAACGATCTTTATCAGCTACATATTGATGTATCTATTCTAACTATCGAGCAAAATGTGAATGCCAAATGACCTAGGGATAGTCCAAATGATAGATATCTATGGCACCTGAGATTAGGTCATATAGCAGAAGATAGGATCAACAAATTGGAGAAAAATGGGCTATTGAGTCCATTGACTTTCGAGTCATATCCAACTTGTGAATCTTGTCTTCAAGGCAAAATGACTAAACTCCCTTTTGTAGGACATGGGGAAAGGGCCACAGATCTCCTTGCCCTAGTACATACTGATGTGTGCGGCCCATTTGATGTGCCGACTAGAGGCAATTTTGTCTACTTCATTAACCTTTACCGATGATCTTATCTAGGTATGGGTATGTGTATCTTATGAGACACAAGTCTGAAGCTTTTGAAAAGTTCAAAGAATTCAGACATGAAGTAGAAAAATAAATTGAAAAACCCATTAAGGTTCTTCGATCAGATCGAGGAGGTGAATACCTTAGCCGAGGAATTCCTAGACTATCTCAAGAAAAATGGCATAGTCTCTCAATGGACTCCACCAGGAACACCTCAACTCAACGGGATTTCAGAATGGAGAAAAATCGGACTCTATTGGATATGGTCCGATCCATGATGAGCTTCACAGACCTTCCTGATTTTCTTTGGGGACATTCATTGTTAACTTCAATTTATCTACTGAATAGGGTTTCCTCTAAAACCGTTCCTACCACACCGTATGAGATATGGCACGGTAAGAAACCAAGTCTGAGTCATCTCAGAATTTGGGGTTGTCCGGCTCATGTCAAAAGACAACAAGCGGACAAGTTAGAGTTTAGGTCCTTTAGAGCTCGATTCATAGGATATCCTAAAGAGTCATTAGGATACTATTTCTACATTCCAGAAGACCACAATGTGATTGTGAGTCGACATGCCATCTTTCTTGAAAAATAGTTTATTCAAGATAGCGGCATTGGAAAGCAGATTAAGCTTGATGAGAAAGTCTCACAAGTACAACGAGCTAAGGATCAATTGGAACCAAATCAGGTTGAGCCAATAAGAACACTACCTCCTCCACCTCGTAGATCGGAAAGAGTTTTCCATCCCCCTGAAAGATACTTAGGTATTATTTCAGAGGAAGTAGAGAAAATGTTCCTCGTAGGTAATGGTGCTCATGGTGATGATCCCAAAACCTACAACGAGGCGATATCAGATATCGACTCCGAGAAATGGCTAGAGGCAATGCAGTCAGAAATTGACTCGATGCACTCAAACCAAGTCTGGACCTTGGTAGATCCACCAGAAGGTATAGTACCTATTGGGTGTAAATGGATCTTCAAGAGAAAGATTGGTGCAGATGGGAATGTGGAGACATTCAAGGCTAGACTAGTGGCAAAAGGTTATAGTCAACGCGAAGGCATTGACTATCAGGATACCTTTTCCCAGTGGCTATGCTAAAATCCATCCGCACATTGCTTGCCATTGCAGCCTATTTCGATTATGAAATATGGCAAATGGACGTGAAAATGGCATTCTTAAATGGATATCTTGAGGAAGATATCTATATGGAACAGCCGCTAGGTTTCACATCCAGTGATACTGATCACAAGGTTTGCAAGCTGCAAAGGTCCATATATGGACTTAAGCAAGCATCTCGGAGCTGGAACACTCATTTCAATGATGTGATCAAAAAGTTTGGTTTCATCAAAAATGAAGAGGAACCATGTGTCTTTCAAAAAGGTCAGTGGGAGCGCTGTTGTCTTCCTCGTATTGTACGTGGATGACATCCTCCTTATTGGGAATGATATTCCCATGTTGACAACAGTCAAAATATGGTTGTCCAAGGAATTCTCCATGAAAGACCTAGGTGAAGCATCCTTTATTCTAGGAATTAAGGTCTATAGGGATAGACCGAATAGGATGCTAGGACTTTCACAGAAGATGTACATAGAGAAAGTACTAAAGAGGTTTAGTATGGAAAACTCTAAGAGGGGATTAATACCCTTCAGACATGGTATTCATCTTTCCAAGAAGATGTGCCCTAGCACACCTGAGGAAATAGAACGCATGAGCAAGATCCCTTATGCTTCTGCAATAGGGAGCCTCATGTATGCCATGCTATGTACACGACCTGATATAGCCCATGCTGTGAGTGTCACAAGCAGATATCAGTCAAATCCAGGTGAAGAACACTGGACTTCTGTGAAATGTATCCTTAAGTACTTGAGAAGAACTAAGGATATGATGTTGGTCTTTGGTAATGGAGAACTCCAAGTCCAGGGATACACAGACTCGGATTTCATGTCCGATATAGATGATCGAAAGTCGACATCTGGGAGTCTGTTTGTGTGCAATGGTGGTGCTGTCAGCTGGAAGAGTTCCAAGCAAACCATGATAGCAGATTCCACCATGGAAGCAGAATATATCGCTGCATCAGAGGCTGCGAAGGAAGCATTCTGGTACAAGAAGTTTGCTGCAGAAATTGGAGTAATGCCATCAGATGCCATTCCTCTATACTGCGACAACAATGGCGCCATAGCCCTTGCTAAGGAGCCGAGGTCTCACCAGAAATCCAAGCACATTGAGCGGCGATACCACCTCATCCGCGATTACCTCGAGAAGGGTTACGTCGAGGTCAAGAGAGTCAACTCCACAGATAATGTGGCAGACCCACTTACAAAGCCGTTGGGCCAGCAGAAGATCGAAGCCCACCTTGAGAAGATGGGACTTAGACTTGTAGCCAATTGGCTTTAGGACAAGTGGGAGATTGTTAGATATATGTGCCCTAGAAGCCAGAATTGGCTGACACTTGTAATACACTTCTAGGGGCAAAATTATAATTTTGACTATAATCAATAAAATGGGTTATTTTCTATCACATATGTGTATTTAGTGTCTGTGATACATCCTTTGAGTTAATGGTAATGATAATTCATATTTTCAAGAGTTGAAAATTTAAGACATGAATAATCATTATTAACTCATAAAATGCTCCCGACCATAGGATCATCACGAGGATGGTGATTGATCCGGAAGGTTGGTGTACAATCGCTTCTCTTTAGTAGATGAGTCTTGAGTCTACGGTGTGGAGACACCGGAGCGAGAGTACAGGTACTCGTTAGAGAACGAGGGCACTGAGCGTGACCACCTCGAGTAGTCATTAGGAAGTCTACCTTCTCGTCAATGACTGACTCGATGCTGCAGTAGTGTGTCTGGTTCTTTGACCTGAGGTGCATCGGCAGTTCACCTTGAGGGTGTTATAGTTTGACTACACCATTACTCGATCTCCTAGCCATATGGAACCCTGAGGTGTATGTTGGCTATAGCATGTTCATTGTAGGAACTGGATTGCATCAAGATGGAATCTATCTACCTCGGTGGTAGAGGAGCAGCCCTATGATGATCATGAGAATCAAGTCCAGAAGCCCATGGCCATGGCAGAGTGAAATAATAGAAAGAGTTTCTATTTAGATTTTCACATCGGACTTGAATCGAATGATTACATCATATGACAGAGACTAGGGTTTGACGAGTTCACCTTAACCCTAATCTGATCGGGGCTCAAGATAGAAGAACTTAATCACACAGGTAGCTGCACCAAGAGGTTCGCATTCAGCTCTGATGGGTTGCCACCATATACTGCTAGGTGTCACTGGTGGATTTTGGGAGCAATTAGAATGATTTAGATGATCGATCATTCTAGCTGTTCGAATCAGAAGAGTTCTGATCCATCGAAAGGAGTTTCGATGATGTCGATGATAGAGATCATGACATATCCCATTACCATACAGAACTGAACCTAACTGGGTCACACAAACAAGGGTTTGAATCTGGTGATCATCAATTGAACTGATCCAGTTCAATTGATCTGAATGAGATTCAATTAGGTTCAAGAAAATCGTGCTAGCACTCGATTGAACCTAACGTTCTTCTTTTACTATCATAAATAGTTGTCCTGACTGAGCCAAAGGAGTTTGTGCTCAATCAGAGGCCTTCACTTGGTCTGACTGGAGCCTTGTCCAAGGTCAGAAAAGGGTTGTCTTATTTTGTAAGACAATACCTGCCATTTTTGGTCACCTGCCATTTCTCGTCCTTTGACTTTGGTCAAAAGTTGACCTTTGACTGGTCAAATGTTGACCATTGACACTTTGACTTCTGTCCACATGTGTCATGCACCTATTGGAGAGCTGGTGGGGGCTTGTCCCCCTGCCAGAACCTGGCAAGGAGGAGGGCGCACGCCACCCTTGGCGTGTGCCCAAGCTGGAGGCGCCCAGGAGTCCCTGTTGGATAGGGACTCCATCTCCTTTTTGGATTCCGATTAGACTTCTCCTAAGAACCAAGTTTGACTGGTCTTAGGCACCATCTAAGGAGGAATCCAAGGGACTCTATTCCCACCAATCAGATTTAGATCTGATTTCACAAAGGGTTGTGATTGGTTGGGAAGAAGAGGAGTTGGATCACATAGTCTATAAATAAGACCCTGCGCCCAACTCAAGAAAAGATTGAAAATTCCCATGCCCCAAGGCTGCCTCTCCTCCTCCTCCTCCATGCCAAGTCCATCTTCTCCCTCTCCTCTCCATGCCCAAAGTGTTTGGGATCCAAGTTGGTGCAATCCAGATGAGAGAAAGGCGACAGAAAGCTAGAAGGCTGCGCTGCTGCAAAGGACAACTGCTGATCTTCGAAAGGTATTTTGAAGATCCTCCAGATCAGATCCAGATCTAATTTTTGGAGATGTGATAGAGAAGAAGAGGATCTCCTGATCTAGTCTGAGTGGATATTGGTAGAGGCCAGGCACTTGCATGGCTAGATCCAGAACCTTCCGCTGCTTACAGGATCATCAACGGGTAATAGGATTACCTAACATCAAGGTAAATTAAATTAAATTTAATTTATATAGATTTTATTTTTATTATTAGAATAATAAAAATCAGATCTGAAATATCTCAGATCTGATTTGGATCAAAAAGAAAAATTTTTAAAATATATCTCTTGATCTAATCAGATCTGAACGAACTTGGTTTGGGAAATCAGAATTTCTCTTCAATGAGAAAGATTTGTGCAGATGGAAATATGGAGACATTCAAAGCTAAATTAATGGCAAAAGGATATAGTCAGCACGAAGAAATTGACTATCAAGATATCTTTTCATCAATAGCTATGCTAAAATCTATCCGCACATTGCTTGTTGTTGCAGCCTATTTTGATTATGAAATATGGCAAATGGATGTGAAAATCACATTCTTAAATGGATACCTTAAGAAAAATATTTATATGGATTAGTCATTAGGTTTCACATCCAGTGATGTTGATCACAAAGTATGCAAGTTGCAAAGATCCATATATGGACTTAAGCAAGCATCTCAAAGTTAGAATACTTGTTTTAATTATGCGATCAAATTATTTGATTTCATCAAGAACGAGGAGGAACCATGTATTTTTAAAAGGGTTAGTAGAAGCGCTATTGTCCTCCTCATACTATAAGTGGATGATATCCTCCTTATTGAAAATGATATTTTCATGCTGACCATAGTTAAAATATGGTTATCTAAAGAATTCTCCATGAAAGACCTAGGAGAAGCATCCTTTATTCTAGGAATTAAGGTCTATAGTGACAGACCGAATAGGATGCTAGGTCTTTCACAGAAGATGTACATAGAGAAAGTGCTAAAAAGGTTTAGCATTAAAAACTCTAAGAGGGGATTGGTACCCTTCAGACACGGCATTTATCTCTCCAAAAAAATTTGTCTTAACATACTTGAGGAGATTGAACGCATGAGCAAGATCCCTTATACTTCAGCAATAGGGAGCCTCATGTATGCCATGTTATGTACACGACTTGATATAACCCATGCTGTGAGTGTCACGAGCAGATATCAGTCGAATCTAGGAAAAGAACATTGGACTTCTATGAAATGTATCCTTAAGTACCTAAGAAGAACTAAGGATATGATGTTGGTTTTTGGTAATGGAGAACTCCAAGTCCAGAGATATATAGACTCGAATTTTATGTCCGATATAGATGATCAAAAGTTGACATCTGGGAGTCTATTTATGTGTAATGGTGGTGCTGTCAGTTGGAAGAGTTTCAAGCAGACAGTAATAGCAAATTTCACCATGGAAGCAGAGTACATCGCTGCATCAGAAGCTACAAAGGAGGCATTCTGATACAAAAAATTTACCATAGAGATCGGAGTGATGCTATCGGATGTCATTTCTCTGAACTATTACAATAATGGTTCTATAGCCCTTGCTAAGGAGATGAGGTCTCATAAAAAATCTAAGAACATCGAGTGGTAATACCACCTCATCCGCGATTACCTTGAGAAAGGTTACGTCGAGGTCAAGAGAGTCGACTGCACAGACAATACAGTAGACCCACATACAAAGCCGTTGGACCAGCAGAAGATCGAAGCCCACCTTAAGAATATGGGACTTAGACTTATAGCCAATCGGCTTTAGGTCAAGTGGGAGTTTGTTAGATATGTGTGCCCAAGAAGCCAGATTGGCTGACACTTGCAATACACTTCTAAGGGCAAAATTATAATTTTGACTATAAATAATAAAATAAATTATTTTCTATCATAATGTGTATTTGAAAGTATTTGTGATACATCTCTTGAGTTAATAGTAATGATAGTTCATATTTTCAAGAGTTGAAAATTTGAGACATGAATTTTCATTATTAACTCATAAAATGCTTCCGACCGTAGGATCATCTTGAGGATGGTGATTGATCCAGAAAGTTGGTGTACAATCACTTTTTTTACATAGATAAGTCTTGAGTCTATGATGTAGAGAGATCGGAGTGAGAGTACAGGTACTCATTAGAGAACGAGGGCACTAAGCATGACCACCTCGAGCAGTCATGGGGAAGTCTACCTTCTCATCGATGACTGGCTCGAAGCTGCAGTGGTGTGTCTGGTTTTTTGACCTAAGGTGCATCGATAGTTCACCTTGAGGGTGTTATAGTTTGACTACACCATAACTCGGTCTCCTAGCCATTCGAAATCCTGAGGTGTATGTTGGCTATAGCATATTCATTATAGAAATTGGATTGCACCAATAAGGGATCTATTTACCTTGGTAGATGAGGATTAGCCCTATGATGATCATAAGAATCAAGTCCATAAGCCCATGGTCATGGCAGAGTGAAATAATAGGAAAGAGTTTCTATTAAGATTTTTTTACATTGGATTTTGAATCGAAATGATTAAATTCATATGAATGAAAATTAGGGTTTGACGAGATTCACCTTAACCCTAATCTGATCGGAGCTCAAGATAGAAGAACTTTAATCACATAGGTAGCTATACTGAGAGGTTCACTTTTTAGTTCTTGATAGGATTGCCACCATATGCTGCTAGGTGTTACTGATGGATTTTGAAAGCAATTAGAATGATTTGGATGATCGATCATACTAGTTGTCTGAATCAGAAAAGTTCTAATCCATCGAAAGGATATTTCGATGAATATCGATGATAGAGGATCATGAATATATCCTATTATCATATGAAAACTTGAACCTAACTGGGTCACACAGACATAAGGGTTTGGATCTAGGATATCATCAATTGGATTTAATCCAATTTAATTGATTTGAATAAGATTCAATTAGGTTCAAGAAAATCGTGCTAGCACACGATTGAGCCTAACATGTTCTTCTTTAACAATCATTAAAAGCTTGTCTTGAACTGAGCCAAATGTGTTTGGGCTCACTCAAAAATCCTTTACCTTAGTCTTGACTAGAAGCTTGTCCAGGTTAGAAAAAGGATTGTCTTAATTTATGAGAATAAATTTGAGATAATACCTATCCATTTTTCATCACCTGCTAAATTCTTGTCCTTTGGACATTTGGTCAAACGTTGACCCTTTGACACCTTAGGACATCTGCCCATGTATCATGCACCCATAGAAGAGAACCTAGAGATCTTAAGTCCTCCTGCTAAAAAGTTTGATAGGCAGATGGGGGTGCATCCCTAGGGATGTTGCGTGCGCCTCATGAGGATAAACAGATGGAGTCCCATACAGGACGGGACTCCAGGTTGCTTCTAAGAAATTCAAATTAAGTGGTGACCCTTACCTATAGACTTGTTTGACCTAGTCTTAGGCACCACCTAAGGTTGAGTTTTGAGGGACTCTCATCTAATTGGATCAATAGATGATGTCATCCCACCAATCAGATTTAGATCTTGATTGCATAAAGGGCAACGTGATTGGCCAGGGATGATGTAGCACTGCATGGCGCAGCTGGGTCTATATAATAAATTCCTATCTGTGCCTAGAATTCAGTTCTTGGTGAGTGTTCTCTTAGCCCATGCCACCAAGGCTATCCCCTCTCCCTCCTCCATGCCACCCTTCTGAATCATCTCTCTCCTCTCCATGCCCAAGGGAAGTTTAGGCATTCAAGAAGGTGCGAATCCAGGTAAGTGAAAGACGGCTGAGGAAAAGAAGAAGGTAGCACTACTGCAAGAGACGAATGATTGTTCTTCAAAAGCCATTTTGAAGACCTTCAAGATTGGATCCAGATCTAATTTTTGGAGGATTGATTGAGAAGAAGAAGATCTTCAAATCCTACCTGAGTGGATACCGGTAGAGGCCAAGCACTTGCATGGCTACATCCAAAACCTTAAGCAAACATCGAGATCATCATAGAATAATTGGATTATCCAAAATAATGATATAATTAAATTAGATTTAATTTTAATTTTAATTTTTATTATTAGATCAATAAGATTAGATTTGAGGAGTCTCAGATCTAATTAGGATCTTAGAAATTTTTTTTTTGAAATATCCCTCTTGATCCAATCAGATCTGAACGAACCTGATCCAAAAAATAGGTTTTTTCCTTCACGGGTTGCTCTGAACCACTATAAATCTTTATGTGTTTGTATTGTGCTTTTTTTTCTATCTCTCTATATACTTTGCATGCTTATAATTCTTACTTTACTTTCATAGTTTGATTTTGTTATCTTAATTCTACATACATCTCGTCCTCACCACTTAGATTAAAATCAAAGCACATAATTGCTTAGAGTTAAATTTAGCCAAAGCTTTTATAAGAATCTAATTCAACCCCCCCTCCCCTCTTGGGTTGCTACCTCTGGGCAATAATTAGTATTAGAGTAGGTGCTCTGTTATTGATTATTGACCTAACCGTCTAGAGCTAAAGATTATGGCAATCCAAATGGAGTCTTTGTTTATTGAAGGATATTCTATAGATAGACCTTCACTTTTTAATGACACACATTATAGTTATTGGAAAGCATGCATGCACATCTTCATACAAGCACATAATTATAACCTATGGAAGATTATAATCGATGGCTCACACATCCCCAAAGCATTGAAAGAGCATGATAAAGAAATGGCCCAACTTAATGCTAAGGCCATGAATATACTTTATTACTTCTTGGAGTTAAATGTATTTAATACAATTTCTTCATGTATTTTAGCAAAACATGTATGGAAGAAATTGGAAAGAATTTATGAGGGAGCAAATCAAATAGAAGAATCAAGCTCCCAAGAAGAAAATGAAGCTCACCCCAACCTATGCCTTATGTCTCGTGAGGATGAAAAGAAGAAAAAGAAGAAGAAATAAAAGAAGAAGAATGCGTCAATTAAGGGGGAGCAAAGCAAAGAAGAAAAGAATGAAAAAAAGTAAGAAAGCATCATAAATCCTTGCTTGATAGCTCAAAATGATGAGGTAAACATTGATAATTCTTCTAAATTTACATTTGATGAGCTTCAAGAAGTCTTTAATGAACTCATGAATGAATTTAAAATGTTAAGATAGAAAAGTAGGGAGCTTAAAAAGAATAATTTTAATTTAATGGAAGAAAAAAATTCTTTAGCTAAAGAAAAAGAAAATCTGATTAACTCTGAAAATTCTTTAGATAAAAAAATTCTTGAGCTTAAAAAGAAAAATGATATTCTAAAATCTTTCCTAAAAGAAAATAAAAATCTTTCAATTAAAAAGAAAGAGATCTTAGAAGAAAACAAGAAATTAAGAAGAGAAGTTGAGGTTTGGAAATCTATAGCTAAAAAGTTTACAATTAGCTTTGAAAATCTTCAATCCTTGGTAAAATCCAATGGGGCTATTTTCAATAAAATAAAAATTGATTTTAATACTTCAAAAATATAGCAAACTACAAAAGGTATTTTTACAAGAGCTTCCATCAAAGATCATTCTTTTAAGTGCTTTAAATGTAATCAAATTGGCCACAAGATTTCAGAATGCAACTTTAAAAGAATTGGTCAAATCTTGATAAGACAAGTTTGGGTTTCAAAAGGAACCTTAAATACTAACTCCTATGGACCCAAGATGGCTTGGGTACCAAAAATTATGAAGTAATTTTGTAGGTATACCAAAGATCTAATGAAGCTAAAAGAAGAAAATTTTTATCGATGCCTTGGAAATGAAAATAGATGGATAGTGCTATTTGGTAAAATCTAAACTATTCTCACACCATGCCATCTTTATTTGCTAAATATATTTTGCTTATTAATTAGCATAATTATTGAGCATGTTTGATTGATTTTGATGATTTATCATTACTTAAAATGATCATACTTTATGAATTGAATGTTTGATGTATTAACTTTAATGATTTGTTAATATGTATGTATATGATAACTCCTTTCGTATTTTGATAAGTATGATTAATTTTGATGCTTGCAATAATTTGAATGCTTTGATTTTAAAGATTAATACGCTCTCCTCTATATATCATGCTATGGATGAAATGATTTATTTTAAAATTTAGCATAATATTTTAAATCTCTACATATCAATTTTATAATTAATGAATTTAAATTAAAAGATTCTTATTGGATATGAATATTTAAATTGCTAAATATTCATAGATAATTTTAGTTTTAATTATTTATATCAAACAACTTACTATTGCCATGTATTTGATTGATTTATCTTTTGGCAAAAAGAGAAGAATGTCTTTATTTCAAATAAGATTTTACACAGCTATATATTTGATATGATATCATTTAAAATAAATTCAAAAATACATATCTTTTCTAAACTTAATTGCTTGATATTTCTTATGAAAAGAAAGAAATGATCTTTTTAAGAATGACTAAAAATTTCTTTATGATTTGCCTTAACTAATTTGCTGATATCAATTCAAATTGATTTTTCAATCTAAATCCTTAAACTATTTAATTTGAATCAATTCATCTTGATTTAATTCAAAACTAAAATCATTGGTATCAAGCTAAATTTATAAATTAATCTTTAAATGGTATTGAACCAAGAAAATCATGATTTGATCTAAAACTTAGTTTAATTGGTATCAAAAAAATCTTTCAAAAAAATGACTTAGTTTGTTAAAGTAAGGAAGAAAAAATATTAAAGAAGAAGTAATCATTTAATAAAAAAGGCTTTTGAATTTAAAAATATATTTTAAATTTTAAAAATCTAAATTTAGTGGTTAAATTCATGTTGAATTTGCTTGATTTAAAATAAAGAAGGGAAGAAAGTTGAAAAGTAAATTAATCTTGCTATAAGTATGAAAAATAGGGGGAGAGATATTTTCTAACATGATTTGGTTAAAAAAATTTTGATTAGTTTGAAAACATATTCTTACTCTAATGAATAATTTTTGAAATCCATTTAAAAATTCAAATTTAATCCTAAATTTCCCATGTGTATTGCAAAATTCTTATGAATTATTTATTTTAAAATAATATTTTACTCAAAGAAATGAATTTGAAAATATGACTATCTTATGCTTTGATACTATTTATTTTACTTTGCTTAATACATTTCCGATACATACTTTTTCCAAATCTAATTGACCAAAATTTCTTAAGAAAAAAAAAGTTAGAATATTAAAGTATATATTATGCTTGATTTCATATTCAAATATTTTGAAAAGCTCTATTCCTCTTAATACTTAAATGTGCATATTTAAAAATTTGAATAAAAATTATATTCATTCAAAAATAGAAAAAGAATATAATATTTAAATTCAAGCTAATTTTTAAAATTAAAATAAATATTTGAAACTTATTTTGAGTCAAATGACAAATTTTCAAAAGGAAGATGATACATTTAAATTAATGTCATGAATTTAATACATCTCTCAATTTAATGCTTTAATGTTGATTTTGATGACTCATATAAATTAATTTTCTAAACTTAATGCAATTCTTACTTTGATACAATCATATTATTGATTTTGATGATTATTTCTTATTTCTTTCCTATGAGCTTTTTGATGTTGTCAAAAAGGAGGAGAGGAATGTTAAGTATATGCTTGAAGACTCAATAAATTGTATTGATGCTTAAAATGAAAACTTAATACTCACTGATATGAATTGAAATATTTTTTTTTATGAGTATATGAAATATGTGCAATGAATCAAAAGAATAATTAAGAACATTCATGAAGTACACATTCATGTGTTTAATCTATACTTCATGATACTTTTTAGTAAAATGCATAGAAATACATTATTTGCTTTTATTGTGCAGATACTCAAGATTTTGTCATCATTAAAAAGAAAAAGATTGTTGACCCTGAGATTGAATTTGATGATTCCAAAATATTGAGTATATTATGTATCTAATCATGTATTTCAAAAATGTGTGTAGGATTTTTCAAGTATCCAAAATGAAGAATTTATCTTAAGAATAAATCCTCTCAAGATACCATGCCAAAAAACTTAAAAGAGCAAATTCAAATATATTTGGATGGCTTGGTATGAAGAAAATATGATTGAAAGAAGAGAAATTAAAATTGAAGGAAGCAATTATGTTTAAAAGTGTTTGGGGCCAAGAAACTTAAGTTTGGAAGGTCAAACATTGAAGAAAAATGAAGTCAGGATTTTTCGAGACATCTCGGATTTTTTTGAGAGCTCTCGAGTGGTCTGGCATAATGAAATAGTATTCTGGCATAGTCTTGAGAGGTCTTGAGTTGAACTCGAGATGTCCCATTTTTAGGAGACAAACTTTATTTCTATGCTCTGAGAGCGAGATGTCTCATAGATTTTTTGAGAGGTCTTATGGTTCTGATGAGAGGTCTTATAAAAAACTGAGAGATCTCAAAATTTGATGAGAGGTCTCATGAAAAACTGAGAGGTCTCGATCTGCGTGGACAGCCTTCAATGGATAGTTTTCTAACGGCTATTTTTCGACCCCAATGGCTATTTCAGAGCTTGCAATGGCTAAGAACTCTCACTCCAACTTTCTCTAAGGGTATTTAAAGATGGAGAATCAATTGAAAAAATAGAAGACAAAGATTAAGGGATTTAGAGAGAGAATCTTTCAGATTTTATGAGAAACATTGAATATCTAAAGAAAAGAGAAAAGAGAGGAGTATTGTGCATAGATTTCAGCGAGCCTTCAAAGCAATCTTCTCCAACATCTTCCACATCCTCTCAAGCATAATTTGAAGAAAAGCCAAGCTTCAATCGAGCACATTATCGGCTTGTTCTTTAGGATTTAAAAGAGCTTATACTCTATTTTTTATATTGTGCTGAAACATTACTTGTATTTTTTGATTTCTTTATAAGTTTCTTTGGGAAAAAGAAACTTCAAGTTTAGGCCCGTCCAAGCCTAAAATTGGATATTGTAGATTTTGGTTGGTGATCCCAAAAAATCAACTAGATTGTTAGTGAACCTGAAAAACTGACAGTGTTAGATTTTGGTTGGTGCTCCTGTGAAAACCAACTAGGTTTTTTTGTGAGCCTGGAAAAATAAGCACACTATAACCAAGGATGGATTATAGTAAAATTCCTAAGAAAAGCTTGAGGAGTGGATGTAGTGTTGCGTTCAAACGTTTCAGGCACCACCTAGCTCTGATACCAAATTGTAGACCCATGATATCACTCAAATGCCAATCATCCTTGACATCATAAGCACCGATATCATGTTGTGGAAGCTTCTGATCTTTAGCACGGACTTGAAGGAACCAGTGATGTTCTCTATGGGCAGCAAACCATCAATCCTCCACCTAGATCTATTATGGGGTGCCTCCCTCCTTGGGCTTAAGGGAGACGTCCCCTTTCTCTAGGGCTTCTTCAAGAACCCTAAGGCGTTAACTCTAGAGAGAAGAGAAGAAGAGAGAGTTGAGAGAGAAAAGGTCTACATTGATTCCACAACATAATGAAATCCTAATATAACCTATATATTTATACATAGCCATTAGGCTCGTCCTAAAAAACTCGTCGACTAACCCAATACATGAAAGCACTCACTGAGCCCAAGTCTCACATGCTCTCATCCTCTAGATTTAGATCCGATCCATACATGAATTATTCAGCTTAAGACCTCTAAAACTAGGCCTTAAGACCCTTAGGATCATCCCAGGCCCTAGCCCAAACTAGACCCTCACGTAACTCTGCTCGCACACTGAGCCAGCTCAATTTCAGCACTAAGCTGGCTAAGTTTCACTGGGTTGGCTTAGTCTGAAACTGAGCTGACCTAGTTCTATGCCATGCCAGCAGTCCCGAACGTGCAGCTCTCTATTTTGCCTGTGCACTGAGACTTAGTCGACTCAGCTTTGGTCTAAGCCAGCTAATCTGAAGAAAATCTTCTTTCTACAGTCTTGATTTCTCGATTTTAGTTCCTTGGTTCATCTTATATTTTAGATCTCCAAAGCACCAACCAAGCCCTTGAAATTCTCAGAGCCATCCCCCTAACTCCTCTCATGGCCTTCCAAGGCTTGGGAGCACCATAAATCCTCACACGTAGGAGCGGGTTGCTCCGAACCACTATAAATCTTTGTGTATTTGTATTATGCTTTTTTCTTCTATCTCTCTATATACTTTGCATGTTTATAATTCTTACTTTACTTTCATAGTTTGATTTTATTATCTTAATTCTACTGCTCATATTATATATATCTCATCCTCACCACTTAGATTAAAATCAAAGCACATAATTGCTTAGAGTTAAATTTGGCCAAAGCTTTTACAAGAATCCAATTCACCTCCCCCCCCTCTTGGGTTGCTACCTCTGGGCAACAGCTTGAAACCTAGACCAGTCAGTTGTCATGGCCACACTAAAGGGTGGCCTTCAAAAGAATGACCTACTATTTTTTTTAGAGAAGTACCCCAAGAATTTTGCTGATCTGCTAGCTCGGGCTGAAGGTTATGCTCGGGCTGAGGAGGCCTTCAAATTGAAGGATGAGAAAGCTGTAGGAGAGTAGCAGATGGGTGAGTCTAGCAAGCCCACCATTGAAGAGAAGACAAATGAAGTTCGATCATGCTCTCGAACTCCTTCTGAGTGCAAGCGAGCCCGAACCCCTCCTCGAGCTCGTCATCAAAAAAGTCCTGATTGAAGGGCATGGAGGAATTCTCCCTCTAGAAAATTCCATAACTATGCGCCCTCAATGCCCCAAAAACTCAAGTGCTGATGGAGATTAAGGAATAGCTACCAAGACTTGAGAGGATGTGCTCTCACCCTAGCAAGCACAATCATAATAAGTACTGTCTTTACCATCGTGACCATGGTAACAATACTGAAGAATGTATCTAGCTCCAAGACGAGATTGAGGAGCTTATCAGGTGGGGCTAGCTTGGTTGATTCCTACTATGTCAGTCTGATGCAAGAGAAGATCGATCGAGAGCATTATCATAGCTAGAACCACCAAGATGAAAGGAGCAACAAGAAGATCGGCCACCTCTCGACATTATCAACACCATCTCTGGGGGACTTCGGTGAGAGGAGGCCAGCAGATCTGAGCGGTCGGCTAAAAGGTGAAAGACTAAAGAATCCATCACTTTCACTAAAGAAGATGCATAAGAAGTTTAGTTCCCATACAATGATGTGGTTGTAGTTTCTTTAAATATTACAGACTATGATATACACCGCATTCTTATCGATAATGAAAGTTTGGTCGATGTCTTGTTTTATGATGCTTTCTTCAAAATGTCCATACCTAATAACTAGCTTGGACCAATGAGTACCCTATGATGGGCTTCACTGTCGATGCTATGCCAGTCGAAGAAATAATAACATTAACTATGGTAGCAGGGCAATATCCGAAATAGTCCAAGGCACAAATAAACTTTTTGGTAGTAAGAGCTCCATCTGCTTATAATGTGATTCTTGGCTGACCTGATCTCAACACACTTTGGGCAGTAGTGTCAACCTACTATTTAAAGATGAAGTTTCCAATAAGCTACGAGGTCGGAGAGATCAGAGGAGATCAAGCTTTGGCAAGACATTGCTACTCAATCACTTTGCAAAGGGGCAAACAATCAGACCCTTATCCAGTTGATGGGCTAGATGTTTAGGATGACCTTACTGAAGAATGGGAAGAACCTATGGAAGATCTTGCTCAGTCTCTTTGGATGATGGAAATAAGAAGCATATGGTGCAGATCGGCTCCAATCTAGGAAAGGAATTATGAAAGTAGCTCATCCATTTTCTATAGAGAAATGTAGATGTCTTTGCTTGGGTTCCTGCGGATATGCCCAAAATCGATGTCGAAGTTATCTGGCTTTTGATCCCAAACATCAGTCAATGAAAGAAAAGATGCACAGTTATGCCCTAGAGAGATTGAAAGCAATTATAGAAGAAGTCGACAAGCTCCTCAAGGTCGGATTTATCCGAGAAGTCTCCTATCCAAATTGGGTTTTCAATGTGGTCCTCATCAAGAAAGCAAACAGTAAATAGAGAATATGCATAGACTTCAAGAAGTTGAACAAGGTCTGTCCAAAACACAGCTATCCCCTACCTATAATTGATCAACTGATGGACACAACCTCGGGCCATGAACTCCTCACTTTCAAGGATGTCTTTTCTAGCTATAACCAAATCCGAATGATACTAGAGGATAAGGAGAAGACTGCTTTTATTACTGACCATGATCATTATTATTATAGGATCATGTCCTTTGGGCTTAATAATGCAGGTGCAACTTATCAACACCTAGTGAATAAGATCTTCAAGAAGCAAATCAACCGTAACATGAAAGTATATATAGATGATATGCTGGTTAAAAGCCGAGCTTCACCAAACCACATTGTCGACCTTGAAGAGACCTTCAGCATCCTCCAAAAGTACAAGATGAAGCTAAATCCTACCAAGTGTGCCTTCGGTGTGACCTCAAAAGGTTCTTGGGGTACATGGTGTCAAGATGTGGGATTGAAGCAAATCCGAAGAAAATTTGGTCCATTCAAGAGATGACTATCCCAAGATCAATAAAAAAAGTTTAGCACCTGATAGGGAAGGTGGTAGCTCTGAACCATTTCATCTCGAGGTCGGTCGAGCAATGCATGTCCTTCTTTCAAGTTCTTAAATAACCAAAGAACTTTTGCTGGATCACCGAATGTCAACAAGCATTTAAAGAACTCAAGGACTACCTCTGCTCACCTCCCCTATTAGCAAAGCCCAAACTTGGAGTGAAACTTTTTTTATACCTGGCGGTCTTTCCAATACCTCTCACAGCAATCTTAATCAAAGAAGAAGCAAAAGTTCAACCATTGATCTATTATATAAGTTGGGTCTTGAGAAACATCGAGATCAGGTATATAAAGTTAGAGAAACTAACTTATGTTTTACTAATTGCAGCTCGAAGACTTCGATCTTATTTTCAGGGGCACACTATAACTCTCATTATGGATCAACAAATTATGGTAGTTCTTCATCAAACAAATGCTTCCGAAAGAATCACAAAATGGGCAATTGAGCTTATTGAATTTGATATCAACTTTCAGCCTCGACCATCAATTAAAGCTCAAATATTGGTAGACTTCATAGTAGAATGCACTATCCCAGATGAGGCCGAAACTGAGCAGAATGAATTTAGTATTCCATGGCTGCAGCCAAGCCCCTCTGAAGTAAGAGCAGACCTTCCTAAAGGTTTCTAGGCCCTGTATGTGGATGGCTCCTCCAATGCTTTGGGCGTAGGTGCTGGGTTGATCTTAGTAAACTTGGAGGGAGTCATTGCTGAATATGCATTGCGCTTTGAATCTCTTGCAACAAATAATGGGGCCAAATATGAAGCTCTGATTATGGGGTTAAGGATAGCCAAAGAGTTGGAAGTAGATCGGCTCCAAGTTTATAATAATTTTCATCTAGTGGTCGGACAAGTTAGTGGTAATTATGAAGCTCGGAAGGAAAATAAGATGAAATATCTCAAGCAAGTGAAGTGCTTGATCCTGGCCTTCAACCATTTTGACATTAAGTAGATTCTGAGAGTAGAAAACACTAGGACCAATCTTCTCCCTAAATTGGCGACATTGGCCCTAACCGAACTACCCAAGGAGGTCTTCTTTAAAGTTTTGAAACACTCAAGTTCGAAAAAGCAATAGTTTATGATGCAGGTTGACCATGAGTCCTATTTGATCAACCCACTAGTTGCTTATCTCAAAGATGGAATTCTCCCCCATGATCCAAAAGAAGCTCGGAGATTAAAAAATTAGACCTTTCGGTATGTTCTATATGAAAGCAAGTTGTATAAAAGATCATATTCTTTATCACTCTTAAAATGTCTCCAATCTTTCGAGGTCGATTTTGCACTATGAAAAGTGCATGAAGGAATCTGTGAAAGTCATTTAGGGGCCCGGTCCTTATCTTACAAGCTATTTCAATAGGACTACTATTGGCCAATAATGTACCATGATTCTATGAAATATGTCAGAAAGTGTGACCGATGTCAAAGAAATGCAAATATTCAAAGACAACTGTCCTCTGAACTTACACCCCTGAGCGTCCCATGGCCATTTGCATAATAGAAAATGGACATACTTGGACCTTTTTCCATGGCATCAGGATAATGAAAGTTCCTACTGGTAGTAATTAATTACTTTATAAAATGGGTTGAGGCCAAACCCTTACAAAAATTATTAAAACTAAAGTGCAGAACTTCATCTGAAAGTCAATTATTTGCAGGTTTGGCCTACCTCAGACCCTTATAATGGATAATGGATGATAATTTGCTAGAACATAATTTGCCGAGTTCTACAAAGACATGAATATTTTCCACCACTTCATATCAGTAGCTCATCCACAGGCAAACGGCGAGGTCGAGATAACCAATAGAATCCTACTGCAAGGTATCAAAGAAAGATTTGAGAAAGTAAAGAAGACTTAGGTAGATGAACTTTATCATGTACTCTGGGCATACCAAACTACCCAAAGATTGCTAACTAGGGAGACTCCATTTGCCCTGGCCTTCAAAATAGAAGCGATCATTCCAGTAGAACTCAATCTTCTATCGGCACGAGATGTGGCTTTCAATGAGCAGCAAAACTCGTAGGATCTTAGGGCTAACCTTAACTTGTTAGAGAAAAAATGAAAAAAGCTCAAGTTTGGATGGCGGCCTATAGGCAGAGAGTAGCTCGCTACTACAACTCCAAAGTTAGAGGCAAGGTATTCAAAGCAGAGGGTTTAGTACTTTGAAGAGCGACTGTTTCACAATCTCAGAACCAAGGAAAGCTCACTCCAAAGTGGAAAGGCCCATATGAAATTAAGGAGGTCATCCGTTCTAGAACTTATTACTTGAAGGAACTCGGAGGAGCAACACTCTCGCAACCTTGGAATTTGGAGAACTTGCAAATGTATTACCAGTAATCTTGTCTTAATAAAATCTTCTCATTTCCATATCTCTATGCTTTGGAGCAGAATTGTATAATGACAAGGAATAATCTAACCGAACTTCATCCTTAAACAAAGTAGAAGACCTCTGGTTATCTAAGACTGGAGGGAAGAGAGGCCCTTTCAATGATCCTTTTATGCCCCCACAGCCTTATTAGGAACAGGAGGAGAACTCCATCCTAACATAAGTAAAGTGAAGACCTTCAGTTATCTAAGATCGAAGGGGAAAGAGGCCTTTTCAACGATCCTTTTATGCCTCTACTATCCTATTAGGAATAGGAGGAAAACCTCATTCTAACATAAGCAAAGCGAAGACCTACAGTTATCTAAGATTGGAGGAAGGGAGAGGCCCTTTCAATGGTCCTTTTATACCCCACTATCTTATTAGGAACAGGAGGAGAACCTCGTCCTAACATGAGCAAAGCGAAGATCTCTAGTTGTGTAAGACTAGAGGGGAGAGAGGCCTTTCAATGGCCCTTTTTTGCCCCCACTGTCCTATTAAGAATAGGAGGAGAACCTCACCTAACATGAGCAAAGGAAAGACCTCTAGTTATCTAAGACCGAAGGATGGAGAGACCCTTTCAACTGTCCTTTTGTGCCACCACTGTCCCATTAAGAACAAGAGGAGAACCTCATCCTAACATGAGCAAAGCAAAGACTTCTGGTTATCTAAGATTGGAGGGAGGGAGAGGCCCTTTCAATGGTCCTTTTATGCCCTTACTATCCTATTGAGAATAGGAGGAGAACCTCATCCTAACATGAGCAAAATAAAGGCCTTCGATTATGTAAGATAGAAGGAAAGGAGTGGCCCCTTTCAACAGCCACTACCATCCTATTGGGAACAGAAGTAGAATCTCGTCCCAACATAAGCAAAGTATAGATCTCTGGTTACCTAAGATAGGAGGAAGACCTCACATTGATAAAAGTAAAAAAACTACCTCATTAGGAATAAAAGGACAACCTCATCCTAACATGAGCAAAACCTAATCATGTCAAGAGCAGAAGAAAGACCTCATCCTAACGAGATAGAGACCAACTATATTAAGAGCAGAATGAGAATCTCATCCACGCACAAGGAAAGATCTTCGATTAAATATCCCTAACAACCATGTTGTCAAAAAAAAAAAAAGATAGAAAGAAAAAGAAGAAAAGGAAGAAAAGTAGAGCTATCGATAAATATTCAACCCACATAGAGCAAAAATGGAAAAAAGGTATCATTTCATTAGAATCAAAGTTGGTTACAACATGAGGATCTGTAAGACCGATTACAATAGGAAGAAAGAAAAGCCAAAGTTCAAAGAGGGGTCTGATTTCTCGAACTTCGGACTGCTGACCATCACCAAAGATTCTTTCAAGATGACGATCTCTTCCTCAAGCTCTTTTCTCTTTATCAAATTATCACGGAACATCTTGTTTGCTCTTTGAAAGTTTTCTTCTGACATCTCTAGTCTTTTTCTTAGAACCTCCAACTCCACTTTAGCATCCTTGATAGCTTGCGATTCACAAACCAACTGAAGCTTCAGTCTATGAACTTCAACTTTCTCCATCCCGACTGATTCTGAAAGCTCACCCATGATTCTTTTCAGGGAGGCAATCTCCTTTAACTCCCTGCTGGTGTCAGATCGATAATTATCAACAAGCTGCTATTAAAGCCGAGCCACCTCGTTGTTAGCAGCATAGAGCTTTTGCTCTAGCATGGAGATTCTCCCACACCAGCCTGATCAGTAGGTCTCATAGGTGAGCTCGGCATCATGCAACTACTTTTGGAGTGCAGAAAACCTCTGAGACCAATCCCATTTGTATCAAACTTTGTCGGAAGATCATGGAGAACTTCCATCCAATAGCTGGATTTCCTCTTTCGCCGCCCTGAGCTCAACATCGAGGGAGCTGACCTTTGTGGTTAATGCCTAGGATTTATCGCTGGCACTTTTCTTAAGCTTGGTCAACTCTCTCTCAAAATTATCTTTCTTGATGTTGAAGTTCACAAAATCTTTCATGTGTAACTTATAGAGGCTAGTGACCTCAATTGTCATCTCCGAAGCATTCTTTCTAGATTTTTGAAGGTCATCTTCCATCTTCTTCGACTTCTTCTTTAGGTGATGAATTTCTCTCTTTAAACTTTTAACTATAAATCTCAGAGGGATACCTTGAGATAGTGGCTCGACATCGATCGGGAATAACTAACCTTGACTTGGGTCACTAGAAGGATTTTCAACAACACTCACCATAGCATAAGTACAAAGAAAGAAAGTTTACTTTCATTGCATTAACAAAATGATTAAATACATTGGAGGAAAAGAAAAGAAAAATATAATCATTTGAAATTTTGAACCTCGGGTGGCACAGCGATAGATGAGGTTGGCACATTATTCGCGGCCCTAAGTTCAGGAGCAGGTTCGGAGACCACAACCACAGGTTCAAAAACTTTGGGGGCAAGTTTGATGGTGGGAGAGGCAGCACCAACATTAGAAGGACTAGCCTCTTCGCTAGGTTCGTCCATCAGAATGTTAAGATCTACTTCTAGGAAGTTCTTTGTGACCCTCCTCATGCAGATCTCAAACCCCTCCAGAAAGATCTCCTTAGTGAAGGGAATCTTGATGTCCTCCATAGCTGTGGAAGACTTAAAGGCTTTGACGGCATGCTCCTTCTTGATGCTGATCTCCTCTTCGGCCTTCTTTCTCTTATCTTCTGAAAGAGCTAAGGCTACCTTCAAACCCGTGGAATCTTCTTCTTCTTTTCACAATGCCTTTTGAAGATGCTCAACTTCTGCAGCTTGTATCTCTAAGGCCATTTTCAAATGATCGAGCTCAGCCTAAATCCTTTCAGCCTCTGCTTGAGCCTCCTGAAGGGCTTTAGAAATCTTGACTTGATGGAGGTTAGCTTCCCTCAAATGGGTGAACAAGTAATGCCCCAGTTGTAGAACGAAAAGAACTTAAGTCAGAATTTAGAAAGTACATACTTCATTCTAAAAAACTCGAAAAAGTTGATTACCTTAAGATAGGCAGTGAAGGATTCATCAAACCTCTCCACATTCTCCTTCCAGACCATTCTGTCAATGATGTGCGAGAGAAGGCTGCCCCACATCAAGGAGTTGACGACCTCTCGGTCGTCCAAGGAATCTTGCTCTTAGCCAGAGCTCTCGCTGCCAGAGCACCCAATCCTCCTCCCGACCTTCTTGGCGATGATATTTTTCTCCTTCTTTTTTCTCATCTCTATGAATTCCCCCCACTCAAGAGATGAGGAGGGAGCAGCTTCATCAGATATGGCCAGACTTGGCACTACTGCATCAGATTTTGGGGTGGGCGCTGCCTGGATCAGCACTGCCAGGACTGGCTCTTCAGCACGAGCCCTCTTCGAAGGTTCCCCGATAGAGCTATCCTTCCTCTTGAGGGATTTGATTTCCTTTGCCAAATGGATCTGCTCTTCATGAGTCATCTCTGTGATAGAGAAAGTTAAAAGTCAAAAGAGGAAAAATAATGCATAATTGACTAGTTGCGGGTGACTACCTGCTGGGTTAAAGGGACTGAGACTAAGGTTAAATAAGGTCTGATCATCTAAGAGTCTGAAAATCAAGAGAGCTTGGTAATTTTTTAGTCTGTCAACCGAATTTCGATCTTCTTTCTCAAGCCTAAAAGTTTGTCGAACCGAATCTCTTATATTTCCTCAGGAAGGAAGTCCTAACTCTAAAGAGGAACACGAAACAAAAAAAAATTTCTCCTTCCAGTTATGAATGGAAGAAGGGGTTCCCTTAAGCAACCCCTTCTTATCGAACTAGGAAGATACATACCCCCAATCTTTGGTGGTGGGATAATATTTGAAGGTGAAGAAATTGCAAAATAGAGAAATAGTAGGTTGGACTTCAGCCAAGATGCATAAGGAAAGAAACTCAACAATAAACCTAAATGAGTTTAGAGCCATAGAAGCGAGGGAGATATTTAAGAACCTAAACAAGTATACTACAAAAAGGAGTATTGATAGTCGAAGTCCTACACGAAGGGTTTCAACATATAAACAAGTTCAGCCTGGAGGAGGGGAGCAGGCTAGATCACTGGAACCTGGTTGTTCAAGTTCGTATTCAAAAGAAATTTCAAACTGGATTCTAATCAAGAAAAGGTCTGCATGCTAAAGTTTACAAGGAATAGTGTCAAGAACAAAAGGAGGTCGGGATACTTCTATGGACTTGAAGTCATCATAGGATGGAGTCCTTATGGGATACTTCTACAGACCCGAATGGCCCACTACCAGGCAATTATGGCTATTACCATCGATTTGTTATAGGCTCCATCTATATAAGGGATTCTTCGGATATGTTTTATCTCTAAGCTCAAAACTCTGCTTCAATTTATTGAGTACTCCATTTTTGTTGGTCAGAAGAGCTGACTTGATCGTCGGAGGGTCCTGCCAGAGCCATCCTTAACTTCGATCAGGACTTGCCTTGTAGGTCACCAGCGGTGACCTCATCCTTCCTTGCTCTAACTTGCTCCAACATCAACCAGATTCTGCACCAATAGGATGTATTTTATTAAACTTTTGCCATGCCTCTCCTTCGATTGAATGCCTCAATGCATCATCTTTTGTTCGGTCCTTTCATGCTTCTCATGTACTTCGATGCCCTCGCCAACATAAATAACTTTGTAGTTTTGAAATCAAAGAAAAGTACCGCATCAACTTTTGAGGTACATGGGTCGATGTGCCATCTTTATTCTATTTTCATCTTGATACACCATACCTCGTGCACTCATTTTGGTTGACATATCCCTCCCTATAGAGCATGCAATTATTGGGACATTGATTGGAATGTGATGTTGTCATTGAGACACCATGTTTATCAGTTTAATCCAACTTTTTAAAATAAATAAAAATTCATAGATAGCAGTGAGTCGGATCGAATCCATAGGGAAGGTAGTGTTTTTAGATTTGAAATCTTTGATTTTACAAAAGAAAAAGAAAAGAGAAGGATTTTAGAATCAAAAGTGAAGTTGAAAAATAAAAAAATAAAAATTAAAAGGTATAGAAATTTAAACTTGGTACTAAGATCTACTAGTTAGATCTTAGCATCTACTTGCAATAAAATAAAAAGTAATAATTAAAATATAAAAATTAAATTATAATAAAAATAAAAAGTATGAAATTAAAGAGCATAAAAATAAATATTACATTAAAAAATTTATAATTTAAATACATAAAATAAAAAGAAAATAAAATAGGCTGATCTTTGATCTTGGATCGGCATTGATGGAAAGATGGTGTAGAAGTCTAGCTCTTCTTCTCGACACTTATTGCTTCGAAGCAGCTATTGACCCATAGTCTGGCTTCACTCAGTACCAAAGCTTTACCTTAATCTGAGATGTTGATTTCTGGAGGCTTGGAGTCCTTTTTATCGAGCTAGGAGGGCTGGAGAGTTTTCTTCTGGGCAATGTGGGACTAAGGAGCTCTTTGATCATTAAAATATGAAGAAATTTGAGTGAAAATTAAATTAAAAGGAGTCTTGAATGAATTCTATTGCGCTAGATGAAATCTGGCCATTGATAGAAATCCAACGATCCAAAAATCATCAAAATTGGATGTGTATCAGCCCAAATCAGGTCGGATTAAATACTGACCATCCGATCATGCATTGACGGAGGAAATTTGGTCGTTGGATTGAGTTCTTATATTTTAATCAAGTTGGTAGCTTCTTGGACCATTGGATCTTCATCGGCTGATTTTTTAGCCATCGGATCGTGCTAGATCGCTGATAGAGTTTGAATCAAACCCGAAAATAACCACCATCGTCCGATCTTGATCGTAATCAACCGTAGCCGTTCGATCATGCAATTACTGTTCCCATGGACCACGTGGACCGGCCGCACCATACACTGCAACCAATCAATGCCTCCTATTGCTGAGTAAAAAGTTCAAAATATCCTGTGAGCCATGATGGATTTCTATAGATCCTTTAAGGGTCTAGGTCCACCACATGTCGTACTGTGATTCATCGGTTTCTGCTGAGCTAGCAGTCCACGCCTAGATCATGGACCAACTGGTGGCTTCTACGGCTGAGTCGACTTTGATAGCTTGGCTTGGCTTACGGAGCCGGCTGAGCCATTTTTCTTTTTTTATTTAATTTTTTTTTTCTTTTATCTTTAAAAATTTATGTCTTCTCCGTTTTAGCTCCGTTTTACTTCAAACTTATTTCGTTATGATCAAAAAAATGAGCTTTTTCCATTGATAATAAAATTTTATTTTTTATTTTTATTATTTTTTAATAATTTTTTTTAATTAATAAAAATATGAATTTCTCAAAAAATGTATCAATTAATTATTAATTTTTAAAAATAAATATAAATTAATTGATAAATTGATGTTTTTATAGGTAAATTTATGGTACTTATCACATCCTCTAACTTAAGCTTTGCTCATCCTCGAGTAAAGAAAGAATTTAGTTTTAAATACCTTTTAACTTTCGAATTTTACCTAAGCAATTTTCAAAATGATCATTGATATTTAGTAGAGCTTAAGTGAGATATATCATTGGGGTATTAATACTTATCAATAGAAAAATTAAGTAAAGAACATTAAATTTTTTAAAATTTTTCTAAATTATCCTATCTTTATCTTTGATTTGTCTAAACTTTTATATAGACATGTGTATTGCTACTTTCGTCTTTCATTTATTGATTTTCATTTTCACATTGCCCACTTTTTGACATGAATATCATTGCTTGCTTAGGCAATGGGACCCAGTTAGTCGGTGAAAAATCTTTTTTTTTTCTAACGTTGTACCACTATTGAGTGTCTTAACCCCTTAAGCTTTCTATTTGATCCATGTAGCGAGTCTTGGGCCAATGACTCTCAAATCAGTTGGCTTTAGGGCACCAGGTATAGAATACCCCTTGGACTTACTAGCTCGAATCAAATAGGCTACGAGTTAAGACTAGCTTTATAATGAGCTTCTTTGCTCTTTCCATCTTTTGACACGAAACTCAATGCTTTCTTAGACAAAGGCCCAGTTACTTAGTGAGAAGTACTTGGAAACTATTTTATAAAAAAAATTTATATGAAAAAATGTATAGTTATCCTACACAAGCCTATAAAAAGTAGACTTTTCATTGATGCTAGTAGAAAAAATTAGAAATGCATAAGAAATTTTTTTTATGTTCTAGACTTAATTCTTTATTGAATTTTCTTAATACTTGATTCCTCAATATCTCATAGATTCTTTGATCTGTGCATCAATTTTTTTTAAAAAATGCTTAGTTTAATTCAATTCTTAAGCATAATCAGGTATCTAAATACTAAATACTAACTTTTTTAAGGACTTAAAATTTTAAAATTTTTATTTTTCTCTCCCTCTAACTTAATCGACATTATTCTCAGTGGAGAAGAAAAATAAAGGATGTAATAAAGAACATCAAAGAATACACCTGACTATATTTTTGGTCCAATACATGCCTTTAAAAATTTAAGCTCTCCCTCCAGCTTATTCAAATTATCCTAAAAAGAATATAAACTAAAAAGATAAATTAGATAAAAACTAAATATTGAATTGCCTTCTAACAAGCGCTAAGTTTACCATCTTCAGTCGGACACAATGTAGCTTACTATGCTATGTCAAATATTGGATTGATAAATTTTAATGATTTTGGATTGCTAATCTTAGAAAGTTGATTTATAATCCCATTATTGATATATTCATTGTTAATTTTAGGGACATAATTTTTGACCCCATTCTCAGACCCATGTTTATTAAGAATTTCTCCTACTTATTTTTCTAAAATGCTCATGAATGGAGTTTTAGGAGTTACGTTTGGTTCAATGGATGCTGGAATGGTGATTAAAGATGGCTTTAATTCTAGAGGTAAATTAATGTGATCTTATTTAAATAACTCCATTGACATTTCATTGCATACCTCTTGATTAGGATTCAGGTCTGATACAATAATTACAGGCAAGGTTTCTTGTGAACCTAAATACTCAAGGAGGGGTTTCAACTCTACTTTGGGTGCCTCTTCTTTTGATGACTCAGGTGATGGTTTAGTCATTTCTATGAATGGTTCAGTGGGAAGCTCAACAGACTCAGCACTCATGTCTTCTCTAGTGTCAGGTGTATTTACCTTATTATCCACTTATTTTTCTGATCATAAGGAATGAATAGCATTAACTTGATTAACCTAGCTCCTTTGGGATGGTCTACCATTTTGATTTCTTGGATTGGGTTTAGGTTGGCTAGGTAGCCTACCTCGTTCACGTTCACTTATGGTAGATGCCAACTAACCAATTTCTAAGCAGGCTATGGCTTGAGAATTTGAATTCAGAATTTGGCCCATGGTTTGCATGAAATTGCTTAAGGTAGCATTAGTGTCAGCATTAGATTTGGCTAGGGTTTCCAAGATTTTCTCTAAAGAACTAAGTTTCTTTTCATTAATATTAAAGCCTGATGGTGGTAGGGTGTTTATCACAAGATTAGGCCTTGGGTTCTGCTGATTGAAACTTGGACCGCCTACATTTGGATTTTGTAACCATGAAAAATTTGGATGATTCCTCCAACCTAGATTATAATTAGGTACATAGGAATTATTCAGTGGTCTCTGATATGTGGCATTCACTTATGCACATCCATTATCTAATTGATTCATTGGGAGGAGACATTCCTTAAGGACATGGTCTGGTGCATTGCATCCATTGTACATGGGTGCAGATACATGGTTCACACTAGCTGATCTTTGAAGTTCTAAGGCCTCTAGCCTACATGTCAACGTTATAATTTTGGCTTCTGCAGCTAGGGAGGTTTGAATTTGGTATATTCCACCTCTTGAAGGTGTAGATTTTTTCGGTTTCCTAGTTGTTTCCCATTGTAAACTTTTTTTAGCTAGGTCTTTGAAAAATTGCTAGGCTTCATTTGGTTCTCTGTATATAAATTGTCCCTGGCACATGGACTCTAGCATTGTTCGGGAATTTGAATCTACCCCTTCATAAATTATTTGGCATAGCCTCCAAGTCTCTACTCCATGGTGTGGGCATTGGGTCGAAAGGTTCTTGAATCGGTCGAAGTATTTCCAAAATGATTCACTAGCTAGTTGATAGAATTGGTTTATTTCATTTCTAATTCTAGCTATTTTATGATGAAGAAAATATTTTTTTAAGAATATTCTCACAAAGTCCTCCCAGGTTGTGATAGATTGATTTGGAAGACTATAAAGCCATTTTTTGGCATTATCCTTAAGAAAAAAATTGATAATCTCAGTCTGATTTTATCCTCTGACAGTTGTTGTAGTTTCATGATTGCACAAACCTCTTGAAATTTCCTAATGAATATATATGCATCCTCTATTTTCATAAATTTTGGAAGCATGTTAATGATTTGAGGTTTAATTTCAAAGTTGTTTACTGTAGGTTGGGGCAACCTGATATAAGAGGGTTGGACGGAACCAACTGGACAACATAAATCCTTAAGGATTTTAGGCTGAGACTGATTTGCTAAATTCATTATGGATGTTAAGATTGTAGGATCTGAAATAGAAACTAAATCCGTTTTGACTAGTCAGAACTGAAATCCTTCTCCACATGGGTGTTGGAGAATTCACTCTTCAAAAATAAAATAAAATAAATAAATAAAAAGAGGTCCTAAGGAGTCCTAGAACTAAGAAGAGAGAGAAGAATTAAGTTTGATTAGGTTTGATGTTGGTTAGCAATCAAGTTGGTCAATCAATCTTGACTAAGGGTTATCCTAGATCTAGACACCTCCTAACTACCAAGGACACCTTCAAGCCCTCCAAGTGTAGGATTAGCCAATCAACTAGCCAGGTAAGTGTAAGATCGGTGGGAGTCCCCCCGTTGCTTTCCTTAGACACCAATTATGCTTGCCCAGGTAAGCGAACGGAACCAATTAGAAACCACCTTTCTTCGGGCCCAGTCGTCCTTGAACCACTTTCCTAGATACCAGTCAAATTAACTTATCCTAACCTGGTTCAACTCTTAGGATTTCTTGTCCTATTGAGCTCGAGCTCCTAGGGCTGATGTCTAATTGATTTTAAAATTAAAAGTTTAGGTCAATGCAGGATGCTGGTTGGTTGTTTGTGGGTTAGGGAAGGGTGATCAAATCCCCACCTTATTTTTTTTAATTGGGTGTTGCCCTTAATTTGGTTTAATATGAAAATGCATAAAAAGTTTTCAATCAAAGGGTTGTATGCAATTTAAACTAGATGCATGCAACTAATTGAATTCTAAAAGGCTTACCTTGCCTCCAGCAATCACCAAAAAATAAAAATAAAACTAATATGATCCATGCTCTAAGCAGTTAGAACTTCTAATCTTATCATGAGATTTTTAATTAGACTTAAATGAATATTTTTTTAAAATTAATTTAAAAATAAAATAAATAAATAAATAAAATAGAAAGAAAAGAGAACTAGGGTTAGGATTGATCTCACCAAGCAAAACTTCTGGTTCTTTTTGTTCTTTAATCTTTTTTCTACAAAATAATAAAAAAATTAGCAAGCAATATTTATAAGAAAATAAAAATTTTATTTATAATTTATTTACAAAAAAAATCAAAGAGATCAAAAATTTAATGTCTGTGCCTTCCTCGGTAATGGTGCCAAAAATTTGATAGAAATGCGATGTTGTCGTTAAGACACCATGTTTATCAATTTAATCCAACTTCTTAAAATAATTAAAAATTCATAGATAGCAGTGAGTCCAGTCGAATCCACAGGGAAGGTAGTATTTTTAGATTTAAAATCTTTAATTTTATAAAAAAATAGAAAAGAGAAGAGTTTTGGGATCAAAAGTGAAGTTAAAAAATAAGAAAAATGAAAATTAAAAGGTGTAGGAATTTAAACTTGGTACTAAGATCTAGTAGCTAGATCTTAGCATCTACTTATAATAAAATAAAAAGTAATAATTAAAATATAAAAATAAAATTATAATAAAAATAAAGAGCATGAAATTAAAGAGCATAAAAATAAATATTGCATTAAAAAGTTCATAATTAAATACATAAAATAAAAAAAGAAATAAAATAGGCTGATCTCTGATCTTGGATCGGCATTGATGGAAAGATGGTGTAGAAGCCTAGCTCTTCTTCTCGGCACCCGTTGCTTCGAAGCAGCTATTGACCCATAGCCTGGCTTCATCCTATACCAAAGCTTTATCTTAATCTAAGATGTTGATTTCTGGAGGCCTAGGGTCCTTTTTATAGAGCTAGGAGGGCTGGAGAGTTTTCTTCTAGGCAATGTGGGACTAAGGAGCTCTTTGATCATCAAAATATGGAGAAATTTGAGTGAAAATTGAATTAAAAAGAGTTTTGGATGAATTCTATTACTCTAGATAAAATCTGGCCATTGATAGAAATCCAACAGTCCAAAAATCATCAAAATTAGATGTGTATCAGCCCAAATTAGGTTAGATTAAATTCTAGCCATCTGATCATACGTTGATGGAGCAAATCTGGCCATCGGACCAAGTTCTAATATTTTAATCAAGTTGGGAGCTTCCTGGACCGTTGGATCTTCATCGACTGATTTTCTGGCCATCGGATCGCTGATAGAGTTTAAATAAAACCCAAAAATAACCACCATCGTCCGATCTTGACCGCAATCAACCGTAGCCATCCGATCAAGCAATTACTATTCCCATGGACCGCGTGGATCGGCTGCACCATACACCACAACCAATCATTGCCTCCTGTTACCGAGTGAAAAGTCCAAAATACCCTATGAGCTGCGATGGATTTCTGTGGACCCTTTAAGGGTCTAGGTCCACCACGTGTCGCGCTGTGATTCACCAATTTTTGCTGAGCTCGCGGTCCATGCCTGGATCGTGGATCGACTGGTGGCTTCTGTAGCTGAGTCAGCTTTGACGACTTGGCTTGGCTTGCAGAGCGGGCTAAGCCATTTTTCTTTTTTTATTTAAATTTTTTTTATCTTTAAAAATTCATATCTTCTCCGTTTTAGCTCTGTTTTATTTTAAACTTATTTTATTATGATCAAAAAAATGAGCTCTTTTCATTGATAATAAAATTTTATTTTTTTATTTTTATTATTTTTTAATAAATTTTTTAATTAATAAAAATATAAATTTCTCAAAAATATGTATCAATTAATTGTTAATTTTTAAAAATAAGCATAAATTAATTGATAAATTGATGCTTTTATAGGTAAATTTATGGTACTTATCAGATATGTATGTATCTTGGTATAAGTAAAGCCCAGCTATTCAATAATCTTCGATGCCTTATAATTATTTTTTAAAATTTATGCATTATCCAAAAGAATATCTCCAAAAAGCACTAGTATTCTATTCACTCCATTATTACCGAATCCATTAAAGCATTTTACATGATATAATCGGATTAAAAACTCTAGCTTTCCATCTTTTCATATTCTGAATACAATGAAACATTAGCATCCTCCATCAACTTGTGGATCTTCTCTACATTCTCACTATTTATTATTCAGCTAACCACAGGATCAGGCATTGATATAGATGCACCATCATTATGTATTGGAAAATATATCTTAAAGCCAATCATCTAAGTAGTAGATGATTGGAATTAGTATATGAATTATCTAATAATAATAGTTATTTGGCTGGTTCATCATAAAAATTCTATCTTCCTTAAATGAACTCCTAAATTATGATGAAGTTCTTAGAACCATAATCAATCGATAAAGAAGGATTTATTAGATGGTTCTAAAATTAGTCACGATCAAATGATAAGTTATTATCAAGAATGATAATTTATTGAGTGTAGGTCACTGTATGCCATATACGTTGGCTGTCCTCGTAACCAAGTGGTGTAGAGACACTGGTATGGCATCCAGGTGAGATGTTGGAGTACATCTGCATTGAACGCGATCAATGTAGCACTCTACGGTCAAGAGTAGCTAGCTAAGGCCAATGGGTATAAGTGTCCCTCCGGTCTGAGATCACCATGGTGACTTGCAAGCAACTCACTGTACTTTGGTGCCAGACTGCCTATATTTCTAATATAGGTTCGAAAGGTTTCTAGGTATAGTCAAGTACTTATAAAGTCAGTGTGTGATTCAAGATGGAATTGACCACTCCTGATTAACTTTAGAAAGAGAATGACTTGCTGTGTTTTAATTTAGCAAAACCTAGGCCTAGGTAATCCTCGTGAGGTGTCATGGGATTTACAAAATTTTGAGATATAATAGAGATGACTTGTATGAGTGTCTAATAGTATACTCGAAGTTGTCTTGAGTATTATTGGTCAAAGAAATGAATTATATGATAACCATGGGCCAGGGTTCTAAGAATGTTGCTTTGCATACATTCAACCTATCCGGACGAAGGAAATCATTGCTAGATAGTAACTTCGATTGGTACAGGAATTGATTTCTATGCTATCGACATTGGTTCGAACCTATGGGGTTACACACATTAGAGCTTGTAAACTGATCAAATGGTTAATCGAGGATTGAGAATCATTTTGAGGTCAAACATTCAATATGATTGATGTTTGACCTCATAAAAGTATTCTAGAAGGATTGATTAGCAATTAGAATGCTAATTGGCTCAATTTGATTGATTGCATTGAATGTTTGACCTCATAAAAGTATTCTAGAAGGATTGATTAGCAATTAGAATGCTAATTGGCTCAATTTGATTGAGCAATCAGGCTATGATCAAGTTCGATTAAATTAAATTTAATTAGAATTAGTTTGGACTTAATTGAGTTAAGTCCAATTGGTTTATTGGAAAAGCCAATTGCAAGGGAAAATCAATTCCTAGTTGGACTAGGATTTAAGTGTATCTAATTCCAAACTGACTTTGGATTTAAATCAAAATTAAATATGGTTTAATCTAATTTAATTAGGCTCCTAATTAGACTAGGATCACTCTCAATTAGGTTACATTTTATCTAGTTTAAATTAGTTTTAATTTAGGTTCAAAGTAGTTTTGACCTAGTCAAATATAAAGAGTCGTAATTGGACTAGGACTCTCACTCTTCCCTTGCGCCAATGGTCCCACACCCCAATATTTAATTCTAAATTTTTATGTATAATTTTCATGCCTAATAAATGATTTTTTATACTTGATTATCTTAGGAATTGGATTTAAATTTGATTTGGTCAAAATTAGAAAGTAGCTGTGCATAGGATTCTATTTGATAGAGTCCTAGTTATCCAAAACACCTCCTCTCTTTATGAAATTTTCTCCATGCCACCCTCTAATTTTTTGTATGCATTCTCTCCACCTTCTGAGGTGTGGCTTTTATGTTCTCCATGCACAAAAATCTGGGGAGGCGTCCAAGAGTTGGACACCCCCCAAATTCCTTCTTGTTTCCTTGTTTGACTAGGTCTCTTGACCTTGTCTTCCTAAATATTAGGGTGCCTCCTATGAGATGGCTAGAGGATGTGATAAATCCCATAAAAATCATAAAAATTTAGAGGAGAAGGAGGATAAGGCATGAATGATTTGTGGTGCCAAGATTCATGGAGAAGAGCCCTCAATTAAGACATCAAAGATTGATATCTTGAAGAGACAAGGTAAGAGAAGATTGTCTTCTCTTATATTTTTCTTTTATGTTTCTCTATTTATATTTTATTTATAATTTTTATATGATAAAAATCTAAAAGAGAGAGAGGATTTGGGTGTGGGGATGAGTGCTCCAAGTTGTTGGGGCATGGTGTTAATTTTTTGGACATCATCTAATCATGTCCTAATGAGAGAAGGAGAAGAGAAGAAATGTCTTCTTTTAGGATTTCTTGGAGAACCTTTCCTCTTTAATTTTTATGAAAATTTTATATGATGAAAATAAAAAATATTAGATTAAAAACTTAAGAAAAATTTTAGAGGAGAAGGTCTCCTCTTATCCTAGCATAGAGATATTTTCAGGACATCAATCATTGATGTCCTGAAGGAGAAGATTTGTCTTCTCTTAGGATTTATTTTTTCATGTTCTTATTTTCTAATTTTTGGAAGATCCAAGGATTAAATTTCTCTCTTATTCCTCCTCATGTTCTTTATTTCTTAGAGTGTCTAGGAGATCCAAAGAATATGTATTTGATTAACCATCAGGAGGGATCCATGAGAAGCTAGCACTTCGAACGGATATTCGTTCGATGAACCTCCAATCTATGTTGTAGGTTTGTGTGGATCACCTATAGAGGCTGGATATTTGTGCAGCTCTAAAGACAACAACGAATTCAACTATAGAGTTCTCGTCTCGTGCAAAGGTAACAGATCTGGTCTCTTAATGACCTAGATGTGATCTAGGGTTAGATTTATAATTATTCTAGGTCTAGGTATTGACATGATCAATACCACTTATGATTAATTTAATTTTAGATTTATATTTATATCATAATATGTTATAGATCCTTGATATAGGGTTTTGTAATTTGATTATATGCATGTTGTAAATTAAATAGTTTAATCTATGTCTTTCACTGCTCTATATTTCGAAAAAATTTTAAAATCTATGCATGAAACCCTGCATGTTTCTCAACAGTGGTATCAGAGCATCTAGGTTCTTTTATAATATGTTCATGTATGCTTAAGAATAAATTTAAAAATTAAAATTAATTAAAGATCGCACATACTGCCATAAGGTTGTCCTGTTGTAAGGTTAACCCCTTAAAATGAAAAGGTTATCCTAGTATATGCTAATCTAAATCTGAATCATGAATAATTTAGATTAGATCTATGAAAATTTATGATTCAATTTTTTGATTTAAATCCAAAATTAAATAGATATTTGATCTATTTTATATTATTTAGTTTAGATCTAAATAATATTAAGATTTTACATACTACTATAAGGTTATCCTGCTGTAAGATTTACCCTTTATAGTGGAAGGGTTATCCTAGTATATGCAGATCCAAGAAATCTAAATCATAAATATATTAGATGAGATCTAAAATAATTTATAATTTATTTTTAAATTTTAAATTTAATTTTAAATAGTTTATGATCTGGTCTATATGATGTGTTTTGTGTTTAGATCTAGATCCTCTTATTGCATATGTTGAAATATATTTTTTGTTTTGAATCTAGAATGTATATGTATGACATATTTATTTTGTAAAATTTAAATTGAGAACTTATTTTCTGTAAAACCTTAGATTCAAAATCCCAAGATATGATCTAAACAATGAAATAAATTAGATCTAAAATCATGTATAGAATATGATTCAATGTAAATTAATTATAATTTAAAAATATTTTAAATAATCAAAAACTAGTTCTGAGGTTCCATAAACTCAAACTTTGAACTTAATTAAGAATTAAGTAATTATTTTGGATCTAGATTTGTGATTTGAAGATCCAAAGATAATTTCATAAAACTTGGGTTAAAGGTTAAATGGGTTAGTTTTGATCAGGTCATTAACTGAGTTAGACCTAAGGTTAGATTAAAAATGAACTTAATTAAGAAATTGATCAAACCTAATTAATAGTTAATTAGGATTAGGTCATTTTTTTTCTATAGATTAATTCAATAGTTGTAATTGATCAATGTCCATATATCTAACAAATGGACCTGATCGTGGCTCAGTGGTCGAGCTCGAGTCTTTAGGCATACCAAATCAAAACTGACAAATCAATTGGTATCTAAGGTAAGTCTGGCATTCTAAATCGATAGTTTTTAATTGGCAGCCCACTTATCTGATCATTTTTGATGGTGTCTAAGGCAAGCCTTGGTAGACCCTCCCACCAATCTTACTTACCTGGCCAATGTAGTTAATTAGATCTTGATTAGGTTGCTCATTGATTCGTGCTAACCCATGTCACATAGAAAATCAATGAGACTAATTTCATTCAATGAGACTGATTTAGGTGCCCATGGATCAAAATTGATCCTAATCCTCATTAGTGACTTTTGAAGTTATTGGGAGGACCTAACTTGGTGAAGTCAGTGGGAGCAAATTGCTCCATGTTCTTTCTATCCTTAAATCACTAATAATTTAAATCCTCTAAAATTATTAGATTCTTAAAATGATGAAGTTATGGAGATAACTGAGTCATAGCCTCCCATTAAGGTGTTTGATAATGAGTCCATTAACTCAATAATCATTGGAGGGCCATAGGCCTGGTGCTTGTTGACTAATGAAATTATCATTCATCATATGACGATTTGGATGTGTCTCTCTAATGATGGTTAGGTTGACAAACCATAGTTAGGCTTAATCATTTATTAGTTGATGCACCAAGTATGCTTATATTAATGGTTGGACCTAATCGGATCCTTACAGTGGAGGCCCTAGCCTACTGATTAGGTTTCTGGGGTAAAATTAAATTACTAGAAGTTATTTGAAGAAACAATTGATTATGAACCTACCGATGTACATGGGTTGACCAACCATAGTTGGGCTTATGTGCAGTCTATGTGGATTCTAGTACCTACTAGAAAATTAAAGTATTTCTCCGAATTGGAGGTAGAGGCTGCCAATTCGAATAAAATAGTGGAGGAACCTTTAGACTAAAGTCCAAGTCTTTAGGCTTAATATAATTCATATACTTAGGTCAATATTCTCTTTTCTCAAATTAAGGCTAAACCCTAATTGCTCCGATCACTGTTAGACAACAATGACTTATGGGACCCAACTTCCATAATTAGTATCGAGAGTTGAATTTGGTTCAGCAGTACGAATGGGTTCATACCGAAGCTTCCAAGCCCAGTCAAAATAATTAGTCCAAGGTTAACCCAAATCAGGCATAGTGCTTCTAATGTTAGAAGCAGGATCAAAGGAAGAAGAATTGTCTTGCTTTCCTTGACCATAACAAGCTGAACAAGAGAAAGGAGCAAGAGTTGCTTATCAAGGATGTTATATGATAATACCTTAAAATTTCTCTGTATGTAATTCTATTACCTGGGTATTAGATACTAGTGGTCTTTTGCAATTTGTTGCAAGAATTTTAGGTAAGTGGAATGTACATACCCAAGTTAGATTATGTCATGGATATCTATCTTTGGTATTATAGGCTTAGTCATGTTAACAAGAACAAGATAAATGGGTTAGCTTGAGGGAAAAATCTTGATATCAATGATTGTGAATCATTGATAGCCTGTGAATCTTGTCTTCTTAGGAAAATGACAAAGTCACCTTTTACTGGAAAAGGTGAAAGAGCCAATAAAGTTCTAAGTCTCATACATAGTGATGTAGGTGGACTTATGAACTTAAGTACTAAAGAAAGATATTAGTATTTCATTACAGACGACCTATCTAGGCATGGGTGCGTCTAGCCTGAATCATTTGAAATGTTCAAATGATTCAATAATGAAAAAGAAAAACAAACTAAAAAGGGCATTGGAACTCTTTGATCAGATCGAGGAGGCAAATACTTATCCAGTAAGTTTGTGACATATCTAGGAGAGAATAGGATTCTCTCTCAGTTGATTTATTTTCAAAATACAGTGTATCTAAGAGGAGAAAATTGAACTTTGTTAAACATGGTTCAATACATGATAGGGTTCACTAGTCTATTTGTTTCAGGGTTATACCTTATTGGCTATTTGTTTTACTCTGAAAATTTATACCAAGTGAATCTGTTGCATCGACTCCATATGGGATATGGATCGGGCATAGACCTAGACTCTTTCACCTTTAATTTTGGGGTTGGTCGGCCTATGTCATAGGTTTGCACAAGATAATCCTGGATACTGGTCCAATAGGTTTTGAAGGATGATTAATTCTACCATACTGAAGAACATGAGATGTTCATCAGTGGTAGGGCATTCCATTTAGAAAGGAGTTCCTTAGAGAAGAAACTGATGCCTGTTAAGTTGAACTCAGAAAAGTTTGACTGGTAGAAAAGAACTGACGTAATCTAGTAAACCTATAGAATCATATTTGATTAGATCAAATCTGGAGTCCATTAAAATATCACCTTTAAGGAGATCTAGTATAGTACCACATTAGCTGGATAGATACTTTAGTATCTAGGTTTGGGATGGTGATTTTGTTGAGCTCGATGAGAACAACAAGGATCCGATCACCTATAAGGATACAATGCAGTGATCTGACTCTGAGAAGTGGCTTGGAGCCATATGATCCAAATTGAAGTTCATGAAAATCAACAGTATATGGACACTAGTTGATTCACTTGAAGGGATAAAATCCATTGGGTGTGAATGGATTTTCAAAAGGATCAGAGTAGCGTAGATGAGAAGGTAAAGACCTTAAAGCTCATTTGGCTATTACCTCAGAATTAGAACATACATTTTGAACGTATACCTTTGTTATGAACAAAGATAAATTCTGTATTTGTAATGGAACAAAATATTCTGTAGTATTATTTCTTGTGTTGTCTATGGATGAAATTCTCTTAATCGAAAATGATATCTCAACATTGCAAAGAATAAAGGTTTAGCTGTCATCTTATTTCTCAGAATTAGAACATACATTTTGAACGTATGCCTTTATTATGAACAAAGATAAATTCTGCATTTGTAATTGGATAAAATATTCTATAGTATTATTCCTTGTGTTATCTGTGGATGAAATTCTCTTAATCAAAAATGACATCCCAGCATTGCAAAGAATAAAGGTTTAGTTGTCATCTTATTTCTTCATGTACGTGATCAGACATGATATACTCACTAGAGATAGTGAGCAGATACCAATCTGATCCAAGTAAGAGTCGTTGGAAGATTGTATAGACAATCCTTAAGTATTTGAAAAATACTAAGATCCAGTGACTCAAATGTGAAAGTACTGACTTAAAATATGTGGATGTTTTAATTTCAATCAGAATAAGATGACAACTAGAGAATGTCGGCTCATACCATAATTGTAGGAGCAATCTGCTGGAAAGATTCCAAGCAAGATATTTTAGCCTATTCAGTTAGTGATGTAGAGACATCATGGCATATGATGCTGCTATGTAAGCTGTATGGTTGCTGAGGTTCATTAGTAGGATGGGAGTGGCACCCTCCATAGATGGTCCAGTCCTATCATAGCATTGGAGCCATAGCTCAGACTAAAGAACCAAAGCACTAGCATATTCTGCATCACTATCACCTTAGATATTAGATCTGGGTGACGTTAACTTTTAGAAGATTGATGGAAAAGAAGAACTTGACCGACGCATTTGCTAAGACCTCGGAACTAAGAAGTTCTATGAACTCAAGTTGAAGATAGGATATTTGATACCGTTCTAATTGATTTTAGTCCAAGTGAAAGTTGTTGAAAAATATGTCCTAAAGCCAATAATCTAAGTTGTAGATGATTGGAATTAGTATATGAATTATCTAATAATAATAGTTATTTGGTTGGTTCATCGTAAAAGTTCTATCTTTCTTAAATGAACTCCTAAATTATGATGAAGTTCTTAGAACCACAATCAATCGATAAAGAAGGATTTATCGGATGGTTCTTAAATTATTCACGACCAAATGATAAGTTATTAATAAGGATGATAACTCATCTAGTGTAGGTCGCTGTATGCCATATGCATTGGTTGTCTTCGTAATCAAGTGGTGTAGAGACACTGATATGGCATCTAGATGAGATGTAGGAGTATATCTGCACTAAACGTGACCAATGTAGCACTCTACTGTCAAGAGTAGCTAGCTAAGGCTAATGGGTATAAGTATCCCTCCGACCTGAGATCACCATAATGACTTGCAAGCAACTTACTGTACTTTGGTGCTAGACTGCCTGCATTTCTAATATAGATTTGAAAGATTTTTGGATACAGTCAAGTACTTATAAAGTCGTTGTGTGAGTCAAGATGGAATTGACCACTCCTGATTAACTTCAGAAAGAGAATGACTTGCTATGTTTCAATTTAGCAAAACCTAGGCCTGGGTAATCCTCGTGAGGTGTCATGGGACTTGCAAAATTTTGAGATACGATAGAGATGACTTGTATGAGTATCTGACAATATACTCGAAGTCGTCTTGAGCATTATTGGTCAAAGGGATGAATTATATCGTAACCATGGACCACGGTTCTAAGAATGTTGCTTTGTATACATTCGATCTATCCGGACGTCGGGAATCATTGCTAGATGGTAACTTTGATTAGTACAGGAATTGGTTTCTATGCTATCAACTTAGGTTCAAATCTATGGGGTCATATACATTAGAGCTTGTAAACTAATCAGATGGTTAATCGATGATTGAAAATTATTTTGAGGTCAAATATTCAATACGATTGATGTTTGACCTAATGCAAGTATTGCAGAAGGATTGTTTAGTAATTGGATTGCTAATTGGCTCAATTTGATTAAGCAATTGGACTGATCAAGTTTAATTAAATTAGATTTAATTAGAATTGGTTTTTACTTAATTAATTTAAGTTCGATTGATTTATTAGATAAGCCAATTGCAAGGGAAAATCAATTCCTAGTTGGACTAGGATTTAAGTGCATCTAATTCCAAATTGACTTTATATTTAAATTAGAATTAAATATGGTTTAATCTAATTTAATTAGATTTTTAATTAGACTAGGATCACTCTCAATTAGGTTGCATTTTATCTGATTTAAATTAGTTTAGATTTAGATTCAAAATAGTTTTGACCTAGTCAAACATAAAGAGTCCCAATTGGACTCGAACTCTCACTCTTCCCTTGCGCCAACAATCCCACGCCCCAATATTTAATTTCAGATTTTTTTCTATAATTTTCATGCCTAATAAATAGTTTTCTACATCCCATTATATCAGAAATTGGATTTAAATTTGATTTGGTCAAAATTAGAAAGTAGTTGTGCATAGGATTCTATTTGATAGAATCCTAGTTATCCAAAACACCTCCTCTTTCTATAGAAATTTCTCCATGTCCCCCTCTAATTTTTTGTGTGCATTCCCTTGACTTTTTGAGGTGTGTCTTTTATGTTCTCCATGCAGAAAAATCTGGGAAGGCTTCCAAGAGTTGGATGCCTATCAAATTCCTTCTTGTTTTCTTGTTTGACTAGGTCTCTTGACCTAGTCTTCCAAAATATTGGGGCGCCTCCTATGAGATGTCTAGAGGACAAGATAAATCCCAGAAAAATCATGAAAAATTAGAGGAGAAGGAGGAGAACTTGTGGAGGATTTGTGGTGCTAAGATTAATGGTGAAGAGCTATCAATTAAGACATCAAAGGTTGATGTCTTGAAGAGACAAGGTAAGAGAAGATTGTCTTCTCTTATATTTTTCTTTTATGTTTCTCTCTTTCTATTTTATTTATAATTTTTATATAATAAAAATCTAAAAGAGAGAGAGGATTTGGGTGTGGGGATTAGTGCTCCAAGTTGTTGGGGTATGGTGTTAATTTTTTGGACATGATCGATCATGTCCTGATGAGAGAAGGAGAAGAGAAGAAAGCTCTTCTCTTAAGATTTCTTGGAGAACATTTCCTCTCCAATTTTTATGAAATTTTATATGACGAAAAACAAAAATTTTAGATCTTGAAACTTAAGAAAAATCCTAAAGAAGAAGGTCTCCTCTTGTCCTAGCATAGAGATATTTTCAGGACATCAACCATTGATGTTTTGAAGGAGAAGATTTATCTTCTCTTAGGATTTATTTTTTCATATTTTTATTTTCTGATTTTTGAGAGTTATAAGGGTTGGATTTCTTCCTTATTCCTTCTCATGTTCTTTATCTCTTGGAGTATCCAAGAGATTCAAAGAATATGTATTTGATTAACCATCAGAAGGGATCCGTGAGAAGCTAGTACTTCAAGTGGATCTTCATTCGACGAACCTCCGATCTGTGTTGCAGGTTTGTATGGATCACCTATAGAGGTTGGATGCTTGTGCAGATTCAAAGGCAATAATGGATTCAACTGCAGAGTTCTCGACTCGTGCAAAGATAAGAGATCTGATCTCTTGATGATCTAGATGCGATTTAGGGTTAGATCTAGAATTATTCTAGATCTAGGTATTGATATGATCAATACCACTTATGATTAATTTAATTTTAGATTTATATTTGCATCATAACATGTTATTGATCCTTGATGTAGGGTTTTGTAATTTGATTACAAGCATATTGTAGATTAAATAGTTTAATCTATGTCTTTCGCTACTCTATATTTCGAAAAAGCTTTGAAATCTATGTATGAAATCTTGCATGTTTCTCAACATTATGATCAACAAACAAAAAGAATATCACAAACCATTTATTTCACTCCATTATGTTAATCGCCTTCTTGCAGCCTACTCTCATCATGTTGATCTCCATAAATTTCATAAGCATCTTTAAAGCTATAAATAGTGAGGTGATCATTTACATTTTGATGAGATAGTACTCCCAAGTCTTGGAAGGCCATAGGAGGAGTTAGGATGTTAGCTCTAGGATACTAGGATGGGTGTGAGTCCTAGGGTTAGGATAGGAGTTGTCCTAGGTTAAGATGGTATGTATCCTAACATGGACTTGAGATTCAGATGTGAGGACCTTGAGGGGCTTGGTAGGTGCTTCGAAAATCTAGGACACAAGGTGGAGCAAAGGATCAAAATAAGAAAAGAAATCAGCCAAGATAGGGGCTGACATGCAGGCGAGTTAGCTCAGATACGCAGTCGAGCCTACTCAGGACGTAGTCAAGCTGGCTATCTCAGACAGACAGAAGACAGGATTCGGGCGAGATGCTGCCAAGCCAGCTTGGCTCTTGATAGAGCTAGCTCGATGATGGCGAACAGAATTGGATAGGATTTTCTATTTGATCTTAGATTAGGCTTAATCCAAAGGGTCTTAAGGCCTAGTGCAATAAGATCTTAAGGAAACTAACTCATGTATGGATCGGGACTAGATCCAAGGGATGAGAGCATGTGAGACATATGTACATGAGCTTGGTGAGTGCTTCCACGTATTGGGTTAGCCAAGAGAGTTTTTGGTCGGACTTAATAGCTATGTATAAATACATAGGTTGTATTAGGATTTTATTACGCATTGAAATACAGATCTTTTCTTCCTCAATCTCTCTTCTCTCTAGAGTTGCCACACCAAGGAGGGTGCCTTCCTCAAGCCCAAGGAGGGAGGTGCTCCATCACAGATCTAAATTGGTGGATCGATGATCTACTACCATAGAGAACGTGACAGATCTTCTTAGGTCCATGCTAAAGATCAGGGGTTTCCACTGTAATTGGTATTAGAACGGTACCAATTATCCCAACACCATAGTGGAAGGTTGTAAACATGAATAAATACTGGCCATACAGTGTGGGCTTTATTCAAGTATTTGAATGGGTTAAAATCATCGCATGACAAGCCCAACCTCACATTATGTATCTCTTGTGCAAAGTCGGAATGTATTTTATTAAACTTCTACAATGCCTCTCCATCAGCTGAATGCCTCAATGCATCATCTTTTGTTTGATCCTCTTCATGCAATCTCATATACTTCGATGTCCTTGCCGACATAAATAACTTTTATAGTCTCAAAATCAAAAAAAAGTGCCATATCAATTTTTGAGATATACGGGTCGATGTATCATCTTTATTCTATTTCCATCTTGATACACCATACCTCATGCACTCATTTCGATTGACATCTCCCTCCTCATAGAGCATGCAATCATTGGGACATGCATGTATCTTGGTGTTAGTAAAATCCAGCTTTTTAATAATCTTCGATGCCTCATAATTATTCTTTGACTTTATGCATTGTCCGAAAAAATATCCTCCAAAAGCTCTAGTATGCAGTTCAGTCCATTATTACTAAATCCATTAGAGCATTTCGCATGATATAATCAGATTAATAACTTTAGTTTCGCCATCTTTTCATAGCCTGAATACAACAAAATATTAGCATCCTCTATCAACTTGTGAACCTTCTCTACATCCTCACTATTTGTCATTCCATCAATCATAGGATCAAGCATGGATGTAGATGCACCATCATTATGACCAACAAATGAAAAAATATTATAAACCATTTATTCCACTCCTCCATCATGTTAATCGCCTTCTTGCAGCTTGCACTCACCATGTTGATCTCAACAAATTTTATAATCAGTTTTAAAGCCATAAATAGTGAGATGATCATTTACATTTTGACGAGGTAGCCACGATCCATCCATACACTTCTTATAAGAACATTGGATAAGTCTATGGTCTCCAAATTTCTCTATAGCAAAATCAAGAAATTTTTGAAGTCCAGCCTCATATTTTGATTAAAGCCTACTAAACTTCATCCATTTCTTATCCATTTTAAAAATGGTGATACTGTAATTAAATCATGTGTGAAACTTAAGTTATATACTAACACATTGTAAACAACTCATAAGCTATAACTAAAATTAAATATCATTTTCATACATATCTAATTAAATGCATCCTATCACCAACTAATAGGTAAAGATAGGTCCTATCCCATTCAAGAATTGCATTAATTTTATAGGTTCATTACAGTAATTAAATGATATGCAATAAAGATCAAAAAAATTTTGACAGCATTTCTCATTAGTTCTCCCATGTAGGAAGAACAAAAAAAATGCTGTCCAAAATTTCTTTCAAAACCCTTAGCATACCATTTAGTTACCGTAATTACCTATAGAATTATTTATAATTTTTAAACTTCCTAAATTGGATAATCAATTAATTATTATAGATAATTCTTCCATCCATACAAAAAAATATATAAATATATGGATGCCAGAGATTATGTATACTAATCAATTAATGGATCTATCATTATGCAATGCAATAAACAAAAGCAACAAGATATAAACAGTAACCCAAAAAATGTTATGTAATAAATTCTATAACATAAATTATATCTATAAATAATTAAAGAGTAATAAATAATTTCACTTTCTGTTAGTGGTGGGGGTTCTTTTAGCGGCCGGCATGGCCCACAACCGTAGGCAGGGCCTAGAACCTGTCGATGGGGGCAAGGATTCTCTTAGCAGCTAGCACAGCTCACGACTGCTGGCACGACCTAGAACCTATCGATGGAGGTTTTCTTATCGATCGGCATGACCCAGGGCATCCACGATTGCTGACACTATATGACCCAAAGCTACTGGCATGGTCCAGGCCATCCATGATCGCCGACACAGCATGATCCAACGCTATCAGCATGGCCCAACCTAGAACCCACCAGCACGATCCAGAACCAACTGGCAGAAATTTTCTTATCCATCGACATGACCCACGATCGATGGATAATTATAATATTTATAATAAATATTTATAATATTTATTATAAATATTATAAATGATTAATAAATATTATTATGAATTTTTTTAAAAAATCATACCTACGGCTATGGAGAGGGGGTTGCATAGAGCTCTGAGGGTCATCGGCAGTGGCGCTAAAGAAAGACGATGATGCTAGAGGTTGCCTACGAGAGAGACACAAGATAATGAGATATATAGAGAGAGAAGAGAGAAAAAGATCTAGAGACAAAGAAAGAGAGAAGAGAGAGAAAGAGAAAGAGGAAAGAGAGAGATAGAAAAAGGAAAGAGAGAGATCTTAAGATAGAGAAAGAGAGAAGAGAGAGAAAGAGAAAGAGGGAAGAGAGAGAGAGAGAAAGATCTAGAGAGAGTAGGAAGGGGGTGGGTCGGGTTGAGGAAAGAGAGGAGAGAGTAGGGAGGGGTCGGGGTCGGCGGCTTGGCTAACCAGGAAAGAAGGGGGAGGCAAGGGAGGTGGTGGAGTCGATAAAAGAGCCAGTCAGAGAAGGAGGAGGAGGGGGAGGTAGCAGGGCTGGCAGTCTGGCCAGCCAGGGAAGAAGGGCAAGCGGGAGAGGTGGTGAAGCTGGTGGATGAGCCAGCCAGAAAAAAAGGAGGGGAAGGTGGCGAGGTCATTGGCCGGGCCAGTCGGGGAAGAAGGAGCGAGCAGGGGAGGTGGTAGAGCCAGTGGACAAGCCATCCAAGAAAGGAGGAGGAGGGGGAGGTGGCGGGGCCAATGGTCCGGGAAGAAGGGGTAGGTGGGGGAGGTGGCAGAGCCAGCGGTTGGGTTGGCCAAAGAAAAAGTTGGAGAGGAGAGGGGCCTCACCAGTCGCAGAGAGGAGGGAAAGAGAGAGAGAGCTCGAAGGGAATGAATTTAGGGGGCGGGATTTAAAGAAAAATAGCCTAACCTATGGGAGTGATTTCTGAATTGCTACCACAAGTCTACGGTAGCGGTTACTGAAAATCAATGCCATAGGTCTATGGCAGTGGTTAGAAAGCCATTGCTATAGGTCTATGGTAGTAGTTTTCAATAACCACCGTCATATGTTGGTAATTATTTTTTTAAATTTTTAAATATTGTATAATTCTAAATTTTAATATCCATCTTCATCATTCATTATCTAAATAATTATCATTACAGTGTTGTCATAAAAAATCACTTGGATCTGATAGCCCTAGCTTCATCGATCAATTAAATTTGATTCCAACGATCACAAATGATGATGCAATGATCTGATAGATGGAGACCATCAATGGATCCAAAAATCTATAATTATGATCTCGGTATCATTTGTATCACACTATTAAAGTTTTACTTCAATCGAATATCATTATCATGGTCAATTTAGTATGAAATGATTTCGATCGTTAAATAGGAAACGAGTGATCAAAAGATCAGACAATGTTTGATTATGAGATAGTTTTTTAGATAAATAATCTTGGCTACTACTTTAATCATTTTTATAGTGATGATCATAAAATTTAAATTGTGGATCTATGAACAATCCAAAACTATACAATGCTCGATACCTATTGTTAAACTTCTTTGGTAATTATGCTTGTGCTTTTACAAGATCTGCTTAACATAAATAATTCATATAGAAATAATTTAAATTTTATGATCATCACTATATAAAATGATTAAATTATAGCCAAGATCATTTAACTAAAAAATTATCTCATAATCAGACACCATTTAGCCTTTTGATCACTTGTTTCTCATTTAACGGTCGAAATCATTTCGTACTAAATTGATCATGATAACGATATCCGATTGAAGTAAAACTTTGATAGTATACTACAAATTTCATCAAAATCATCGTTGAAAATTTTTTGATCCACTGGTAGTCTCCATCTATCATATCATCGCGTCGTTGTTCGTGATTGGTAAAATTAAATTTTACTGATCGATGAAGCTAGGGATATCGAATTGAGGCAAACTTTTGTGATGACATTCTAATGTTAATTATTAAGATAATAAATGATTAAGATGGGCATTAAATTTTAGACTTGTATAATATTAGAGAAAAAAATAAAAAGAAGATATACCAGTGGTTATACAGAACTACTGCTATAGATTGAATCTATAGTAGCGGTTTTGATTAATCGCTATTGTAGGTCCAGTCTATTGTAGCGGTTATAGTTAATCACCACTATATGTCCATCCTGTGATCGATCTATGGCAGTGATTGATTAACTACTGCCATAAATCGGATCTATGATAGTGGTTATTGTAAACTGCTGCTATAGACTGAACCAATGATAACAGTTAATCAAAACCACTGCCATAGATCCAGTCTATAGCAATGGTTATGTATAACCACTGTCGTAAACTCTATGGCAATGATTTTTGAAATCGCTGCAATAGTATGCACTGCCATAGTCATATTCTATAATAGTGAAAAAGGTTCACATAATGAGAAGTTATGCCATCTCCAAATCAGGTGGAGCCATCTCCTAAAACCAGAAGATGTTATAGAACTAGTAAAAGCCATCTCTAGTTGATTAGGAGTCATAGTTGAGGATATGAGAATAATAGGCTAAACTAATTAGGAGTCACCTTCAACTGAATAAGCTAAACTTAAGAGTTATCTTTAGTAGACGAGTTAATCGGCATAATTCAAGAGCCATCTCTAGTGGAGAAGAGCTGATTGGCAAATATAAAGGAGTCATGTCTAAAAGGACAGGAGCTGACTCCTAGAAACTGGATGAAGATAAGTCCATGTAGGAGATATCTCAGAATTCAAGGAGCCATCTCATGCTAGCTCCTAAAAATTGAATGAAGACAAGTCCATACAGGAGATGTCTCACAATTCAAGGAGCCATTTCATGTCTAAGAAGCAAGTTCATATAGAAATACTAAAAATCATCTTTCGATAGCTAGGAGCTATCTCCAAGAGACTGGGGGAAAGACCAAAATGCAAATGCTATCTTCTTGGGTCATAGGAGCTGCCTCTAGAGGTATTCGTCTGATAGGAACCATCTCTCAAGATCAAGGAGTTGTCTCCTTTATGGCAAACTAATATAGTAATGACTATTTGTTTGCAACATCTATGCACCATAGTGGCATTAAATGGGGTGGTTGCAAACTCCAACGACTATCAATGAACTATATCAAGATATTAGCTATATAAAGAAGCTTCCATGGCATTTATGCATATGAAGAAAATAAGGAGCTTATGCAGACAAGCACAAAAACTATAGAATCCATAACGAGAAAGAAGAAAATAAGCAATAATTATTGATTTGAAGTTCTCCAGCATCTAATGTTGATTATTGATGCTAAATGTACCACATCCAACTAGAAAATATTGCTCTTTATATTATTATATGTCATGAATTTGAGAAGAGATCTTATTCAAGAGTTTTGAACAGAGAAACTCATGTAAAGGTTTGTCCAAAACATGAAAAGTTATCTAGTTGAGAGCTTTGGGGAGAGAAGCTTTGTAAATTAGGTTTTGCTAACACCTAGAAGCCAGCTGGTTGCTATCATCAAGGAGATTATACAGTGAAAATATCAAAGGAAGATCCTTGAGGAGTGAACATAGGAGGCAATTGCTCCAAACCATTATAAGAATTGTGTGCTTTCTTTTTCTCTCTCTTTTTCTCTTTTTAACCCTATTGGTTACTATTGTACTACTCTATATTTTTGGATCACAAAATCATAATCACCGCACACTTAGAGTTTGTTAAATTTGTTCAAACTTTTAGGAACCTAATTCAGTGCCCCCCCCCCCCCCCCTCTAGGGTTGTTACCTTAGGCAACATAGATAGAGCCTTCTAGAATATGAACCAAAGAAGACCCAAACTCTATGTCCTTAACATTATGTATTATTGGTGCAAAATCTGGTAGATGCCGGATCGAGCTGGAGTTGAGAAAGAAGAGATCGCCACTGATGACCAACGAAACAAAGTTCCATCCAAAATCAGTGGTAGTGGCTCTGATAGGACCCTCCGATGATCAATTCAGCTTTTCTGGCCAATAGATATGGAGTGCTCAGGAAAGAACTCAGCAAAGTTTTAGGAAGGAGAAGAGAGCTTAGAGAAAATATATCTGAAGGATCTATTTTTATAGACAGAGCTTGTAGCAGACTGATAGTGACAGCCATAACCATTTGATAGTGGGCCGCTCGGAGCCGCATGGGATTTGTTATGAAGAGAGAGAGGTATCGCTTGTAGCAGACTAATAGTGACAGCCATAACCATCCAGTAGTGGGCCTCTTGAGGCTGCATGAGGTTTACTATGGAGAGAGAGGTGTCGCTTGTCATGATGTACCCATTCGTCGAGACTTAATAGTCAATGTTCGGAGGAAGTAGATATTGGTTGATGAAGAATTTTGACATATATCAATTTCAAAGAAATTTGGACTCCTAAAAAAAATACGGCTAGAGGGAATCATCCGAAAAAAATGCTAGCTAAAATCTGAAAGTAATCTGATGGAGAAATCCAACTGAAGAACAAGTTTGACTTTTGGAGGAATTCGACTGAAAGAGAAGTATGAAAGGAGTTCGACTCCTAGAGGAATCCGACTGAAGGAGAAGTCTGAAAGAAATTTGGCTCTTGAAGGAATCCGATTGAAGAAGAAGTCCAGAAGAAGTATGACTCCTAGAGAAATTTGACTGAAGGAGAAGTCCGGAAGAAGAATCTGACTGAAGGAGAAGTCCAGAAGGAGTCCGAAGGATGGAGAAGTTCGGATGGAGATCGACCGTGGTAGGAGTTCGAAAGGGGTTCGGCCGCTGGAGGAGTCCGGAAGGGGTTCAGCCGCTGGAGGAGATCAGCTACTTGAAGGAGTTCAGCTGGGGTTCGGCCGCTGAAGGGAGTCCGGGAGGAGTTCGGCCGTTGGAGGAGTTCGGCTGCTAAAGAAATTCGGATGGGATTCGACCGCTGGAGGGTGAATTTTCGATCGAAGCTCTTCCGTGATTACTAGTTGCATTAGGTTAAGCATTAGACTGGACTTGGGCGGGAGTGGGGCTTATCCCCAACATGTATGATGCTCTATCTTTCTCTTATCAATTTTTGAATAATAAAGTTGTAAGTAGGTGGAGATTAATATGACCTAATTTGATATGGAGTTGATGGAAGCTTCAAATTTGCATGGTAGAGTCTTGTTTTGGTTGCAAATTTTTATTTTTCTCCAAACTATATGGGGTGCATTCTTTTATTAAATGAGTTGTATGAAGGGATGCTTCTAAAGCATCATATTGGCTTGCCATCTTTTAAACCTATAAATAAGAGATTATAGGGTAACCTAATTTGATTAGGGAGAAGAAGATTTTTTTTTTTCAACCTACTCAGCTCAAAACTCTAGAATAATAGAAAATAAGGAAATTGTGAAAGTAGGCTTCTAGGGTATCTACTTGTGTTAGTTTTACCCAAAAATTGATTACAATTCCTTTATTACACAAGTAAGATTTATTGTTATGGATTTCTCTACTAGTTGGAAGATGTTACAACTTTTTAAATTAGATATGACTCATGCGAATATGAAAAGTTAAAATCCTCCTAGGAGCTGAATCTCAACTACTATACCAATTTTGCCTTCAGCCACTTTCTTAATTCTTCCTAGTTCATTAGTCTTGCCTAGTCAAAGTATTTTCTAAAAGAAAAACTTTACTTCAACCAACCTATTTGGAGCATGAAATACTCCATATGACATTGACCATTGCATGTGTTAAACCCTTTAGGGGTGAGTGCAATGTCATAGTGCTTGAAAGTTACCTGACTTCAATAAAGGAAGACCTTGTTCATATGTCTTATGGGGAAGTTATGACCTCTGTATTGAAGCCCACCCCAAAAGCCTCACGTCCACAGAGAAATCTCTTAGATTTCTTATGCCTAAAAGCTCTAATTTTTTTTGTATTGCTCTATCTTACAAAGAGCTGAATATATAGGGCTGAAAGGTAGAGTTGGATATTAGAACAAAGTTCAATTCAAAATCTTTTTGAATTGAAACTTTTTCAAATCCTAAACCTAACTAAGAGTGGGCAGCAAGAGGGGGTTTTAAACGAACTACAAGATCGACCTGATTGGATCAGGTTAACGTAATGGATTTTTTTAGAAATTTAAACCACTAATCCAATTAGATCTGAGAGTTCACAGATCTAATTAGATAGATCTAAAATAAAAATACATACCATGGTATCATATACCACCTATTGCAAGCAAACCATTCACTTGCTGCGATGATCAGAATACTATCCCGAGAATCCAACTTGAGCCGCACATATATCCGACCTCTACCAGTATCCACTCAGATTAGATCTGGAGGTCTTCTCCTTTTGGATCTAATCCCAGAAAATTAGAACTTGGATCTCTTGATTGGGCCATTGATCTAATCTCCGACAGTAAATCGATCGACACACGATTGAGACTTCTTTGACGTGGTTTCACACTGATAGCACTTTGACACTCAGAATGCTGATTTCCCCTACACTTGGGCATGGAGAAGAGAGAGAAGAGGAGAGAGAGGAGGTGAAGAGGAGAGGGACAGGGTTTGGGTGTGGCTAATGTGATGGCCAAACCCTTTGGCTTGGTTATCTATTTATAGAGAAACCAAAATACCCAGAGTCCTCGGGCTTCTGAACTTTGAATGGGTCAAAGCTAAGAAGCAGAAGGACTCCATGCAAGCCCCTATACCCCACTTCAGAATTTCGTCTCCATTTTGTTGCACAAAATGGGAGTTGGGCATGCATTAGATAATCTCTCTCCAAGTATTCAAATTTATTTTACCAATTCAAAATGGTTTGAATTCCAACAACTTTTATTGGATAAAAACTCCTCCAACCAACTTCATCCCTATCCAGAAGTGGGTGCATGCCAAGAGAGTGATGTGGGTGTGCCCCTGGGGTTCTCACTCTTGGAAGGAATCTAGGGGTGTGTACCCCAAGAGGAAAAATAGGGGGCGCATGCCCCTCTCCTTTCTCTTGCACATATGATTAGGTCAAAGGGAGGGGGTGCCAACTCTTGGCACCCCTTATCTTGATTCTCCTCATGTGAGACTAGGACAAAGCTCGATCTGACCAAGATAATGTCCAGTCAGACTAGGATAAATCCATATAGGATTCCTAGATGAGCCAAGTCTAATTTGACTGAGTCCAAATCAATCATGAAATCCATAAAAGAAGAAAGTTAGGTCCAATCATGTGCTAGTATGATTTCTTTGAACCTAATTGGATCTAATCCAAATTAATCAAATCATGTGAGCCTAATTAATAACATCCAGATCCAAACTCTTGTTAGTGCGATCCAGTTAGATTGAATTTTATATGATAATGAGATATGTCATGATCTCCATCATCGACATCATCAAAATATCTTTCGATGGACCAAAACTCTTTCTAATTCATTTAATTAGAATTGTCAATCATCGAGATAATTCTAATTAGTCTAAAAATCCATCGATGACACCTAGCAGCATGTGATGGTAGTCTATCAGAATTAAATATGAACCTCTTGATGCAGCCAACTATATGATTGGATTCTTCTATCATGAGCCCTAATAAGATCTAGATCAAGGTAAACTCGTCAGACCCAACACCCATCATATAATTGAATCATTTGATTTGAGTTCGATGTGAAATCCTAATAGAAACTTCTTTCTATTATTTCATACTGTCATGACCATAAGCTTTAGGACTTAATTTTATGATCACCATAGGACTACTCCTCTACCGAGGTTGATAGATCCCATTTTGGTGCGATCTAATTTCTATAATAAACATGCTATTGGCAATATACACTTTAGAATTCTAAATGGCTAGGATATCGAGTTTTGGTGTAGTCAAACTATAATACCCTCAAGGTGAACTGTTGATGCATCTCAAATTAAAGAACTAAACACACAATTGTAGCATCGAGCTAGTCATCGATGAGAAGATAGACTCTCTTATGACCGCTCGAGATGGTCATGCTCAGTATCCTTATTCTCAACAAGCATCTGTACTCTTGTTTCAATGTCTCCATACCATAAACTTAAGATTCATCTATTCTAAGAAAGCAATCGTACACCAATCTTTGGTTCGATCACCATCCTCGTGATGATCTTACGATCGAGAGCAATTTGAGTTATTTATGACAACACATCTCAACTTATCAACTCTTGAGAATATGTGTTATCATACCCGTTAACCCAATGAATGTATCATAGACACTTAATACACAAATATAATAGAAGAAATAACTCTTTTATTAATTATAAGTTAAAATTATAAAAATATCCCTAGAAACTATTCACAAGTATCGGCCAATCTATCTTCTAAAGCATACATCTAACAAACTTCCACTTGATCTAAAGCTAATTAGCTATAAATCTAAGTTCCATCTTCTCAAGATAGGCTTCGATCTTTTGTTGGCTCAAAGGCTTTGTCAGTGGGTCAGCTATATCATCCACGGTGTCGACTCTCTTAATCTTGATGTATCCCTTCTTGAGATAATCATGGATGAGGTGGAACCACCGCTCGATGTGCTTGGACTTTTGGTGAGATCTTGACTCCTTAGTTAGGGCTATGGCACCATTATTGTTATAGTACAGGGGGATAGCATCACAAGGCATCACTTTGAGCTCTGTAATGAACTTCTTGAACCAAATGCTTTCTTCGTAGCTTCCAAGGTAGCAATATACTATGCTTCCATGATGGAGTCTGCTATCACTGTTTGCTTAGAACTCTTTCAGCTTACTATACCACCATTATACAAGAACAGACTTTCAGATGTTCACTTTTGATTATCAATATCATACATAAAGTTTGAGTCTGTATACCCCTGCACCTAGAGTTCTCTATTACCAAAGATCGGAAATATATTCTTCATCCTCAAGTACTTAAGGATATATTTCATAGAAGTCCAGTGCTCTTCATCTGGATTCAACTGATATCTTCTAGTGACACTCACAGCATGGGCAATATCATATCGTGTGCATAGCATGACATACATGAGGCTTCCTATTATCAAAGCATAAGGGATCTTGCTCATGCATTCAATCTCTTCCAGTGAGTTGGGGCACATCTTTTTGGAGAGATGAATACTATGTTTGAAGGGCACAAGTCTCCTCTTAGAGTTCTCCATGCTGAACCTCTTCAGCATGTTCTCTATATACATCTTCTATGAGAGACCTAGCATTCTTCTCAGTCTATCTCTGTAGACCTTAATTTCTAAAATAAAGGATGCCTCTCCTAGGTCTTTCATAGAAAACTTCTTAGATAACCATACCTTGATCAAGATCAACATGAGAATCTCATTTCCAATCAGGAGGATGTCATCCATGTACAACATGAGAAAAATAATAGTGCTCCCACTAACGTTTTTGAACACATAGAATTTCTCCTCGTTCTTGATAAAATTAAATAATTTGATCACATCATTAAAATGAGTATTCCAGCTCTGAGATGCTTGCTTAAATCCATAGATGGACATTTGCAGCTTGCAGACCCTATGATCACCATCATTGAAAGTAAAACCAAGCGGCTATTCCATATAGATATCTTCCTCAAGATATCTATTTAAGAACACCATTTTCACGTCCATCTGCCATAGTTTTAGTTGAAATATGCAGCAATAGTAAGTAGTGTGTGGATGGATTTAAGCATGGCCATTAGCAAGAAGATATCTTAATAGTCAATATCTTTGCACTGACTATATCCTTTTACTACTAACCTAGCCTTGAATATGTCCACATTCCCATCTGCACCAATCATTTTCTTGAAGATCCATTTACACCCAATAGGTACAATACCTTTCGATGGATCTACCAAGATCTTGTAGGATCTAGCGTGGTGCTCCCAAGCCTTGGAGAGCCATGGGAGAAACTAGGATGTTGGCTCGAGAAGATTAGGATGGGTGTGGTCCTAGGGCTAGGACAATAGTTGTCTTAGGATGAAGCTAGCATGTAGCCCTACATGGACTCAAGATTCAGGTGTAAGGACCTTGAGGAGGACTTGGTAGGTGCTCCAGAGACCTGGGACACAAGGTGGAGCAAAAGACCAAAGCCAAAAAAAAAATCAGCCAAGATAAATGGTTGATACACAGGTGGACTAGCTCGGATATGCAGTCGAGCCGACTCATGTGGAGATTGAGCGGACTTGGGATGCAGTTGAATTGGCTATCTCAGATAGATAGAAGATAGGGTTTGAATGATACACAGTCGAGCCAGCTCGACTCCTGACAGAGGTGGCTTGATGGTGGCAAACAGAACTGGATGGGAGTTTTTTGTTTGGGGTCTTAAGGCCTAATCCAATAAGATCTTAAGATGGCTAACACATGTATGGATCTGGTATGTATGGGTTGGGTGTAGATCCAAGAGGTGAGAGCATGGAAGACATGGGTGTACATGAGCTCGATGAGTGCTTTCACGTATTGGGTTAGCCTAGGTGAATTTTTCAACTAAAGTTTGGGTTTATTAGGATTCATGTGGTAAGCAGAAATTCTAAGGTATATAAACCTAGGTATTGTAATCTTTACAAGAGTAGAATCAATATACAACTTTTCTCCCTAACTCTCTTCTTTCTTTTCTCTCTAGTTCTAACGCCAAGCCCTAGGTGCTGCCATCAATTTTTTTTGCTCTTTTTTGTATTTCTAGATTAACACTCAGGTTTGTATAAGAGATTGGATCTATGACTATGGTTCCAAGCAGTCATAGGCATAAGAATTGATATCAAATTAGTATCTATTATTTCAACACTTAGTATCAGAGCTTGGTGATGCCATGATGATGCACTAACACTTGGTATCAGAGCCCGATTGAGCATGGAGGAAGAAGATCAAGTTTTAGCAGAGATCAGCAGCAAGGTTCAAATCTAAGGTTTCCTCCAGGCTTCATGGGAAAGGAAGTGATCTAAGGACTACTATCCATCATTCCTAGTCAAGATAATTTTTAGATCTATCTATTGGCTATTTTTTATTTGGTTTGATCATGGAGAATAGCAGGTTAAAGATAGGATTTGAGAAGTTTGATGGAAAGGATAGTTTCATAATATGAAAGATTAGGGTGGAGGATCTAGTGATTCAGATGATTCTAGATTTGGCCTTGGAGGATAGGCTAGAGGAGATGGAGTAGAAGTCCTTGGAGAGAAAGGCATGTGCCATGATTAGAACTTGTCTGGCAGATGAGATGCAGTATGGCATGTTGAAAGAGAAGACACCTAAGGATTTATGATCGAGGTTACATCAGTTGTACATGAGAAAGAACATGTGCAATAAGTTGGTCCTGAAGAAGCAACTATATAGCCTTCGAATGCAAGAAGGCAAGGATGTTATAGGATATATTCAGCATTTCGATCGGATGAGCATGGACATGCTCAACATTGGAGTGGAGCTCAAAGAGGAGGATAAGAGTTTATTGCTGCTATGTTTGCTATTCGAAAGCTTCAATCTATTGGTAACCACACTGTTGTATGGTAAGGAGACACTGGTGTATGAAAAGATCATATCAGTGCTAAGGTCCAATGAGCAATGGGAATAGATGATGAAGAGGGAGATCTTTCAGAAGGATCTATCATGTTAGAGAGGCCCAGGCAAGAGAAGAAGAAGGGTTAGCCATGGGACAGCAAGGGATCCAAGAAGTGCTTCAAGTATAGTGAAGTAGGACACTTTGAGTGAGAATATCTACTTTGAAAGAAGTGCAAAGAAGGAGAAAAGTTAGATTCCATCATTTCAGTCACCGAAAGTGAAGAGTCAGATGAGCTCTTGATGGTTTCAAAGGAGCTTGCAGGATGCAGTGTATCTGAGATAGTTTTAGAGAGGTCCATAGAGTACAGAGGGTCTGAAGGAGCAACAACTATATTCGAGGTGTAGCGATAGGCTCAGCAGTGCAGCATTGAGTGATTAGCCTCGAGAAACTCGATTATAGAGTTAGCTTCTACGGCATTAGGGAAACTTCGATTTCAGATGGAGCACCGGACAGAGATGGCTTCATAAGTGGAGAGAGTTCTAACATGAGTTCAGAGCAGAGAAGTGCAGGAGGACCAATATCCTAGCACCAACATCGAAGATGCACAATTTTAGGTGGAGTAGCACGTGTGGAAAGATAGGCAAAGTTTTGAGGAGACCATGTCAGGGTATGCAGCCGGCATTGGCATAGGAGCTGTAAATTCTTCATAAAAATTCAAGATAATTGATGCGGCTGCCAAGCAGAAGGATGCCTATAACTCCAAGGATGGTGTATAGGTGTAAGCCAAGATCTTCAATAGTAGAGGGGGTCATCCCAAAGGCCTCAAAGAGAGCTCAATAGCTGAAGAAAGATGGTAGTGACAAGGTGTACACAAGTAGCTATCTGGGCATGCATTAATGGTGGGATCGTGTAGGGGAGTATTGCCAGGTGTGCCAGGATTTGGGTGCACCAAGATGGAGATTATAGGATCTGGTATGGTGCTCCTAAGTCTTAGGGGGCCATGGGAGGAGCCAGGGTGTTGACTTCAGAAGACTAGGATGGGTATGGTCCTAGGGCTAGGATAGAAGTTATCCTAGGATGAAGGTGGCATGTAGTCCTTCACGAACTTGTGGTTCAGGTGTGAAGATCTTGAGAGGAGCTTGGTAGGTGCTCCAGAGACCTAGGATACAAGATGGAGCAAAGGACCAAATCTAGGAGAAAAATCAGTCAAGACAAGAGAATGATACATAGGTGGACTGGCTTGGATACATAGTCGAGCCTGCTCGGGCTGAGACCAAGCCAACTTAGGGTGCAGTCGAGCCGACATCTTAGGTAGATAGAAGATAGGGTTCAGGCAATACGTAGTCGAGCCAGCTTAACTCTTGACAGAGCTGGCTCGACGATGGTGAATAGAACTAGATGGGGGCTTTCTATTTGGAGTCTTAAGGCCTGGTCCAATAAGATCTTAAGATAGCTAACACACGTATGAGTTGGATTTAGATCCAGGGGATAAGAGCATGGGAGACATGGATGTACATGGGCTCGATGAGTGCTTTCATGTATTGGGTTAGCCTAAAAAAGTTTTTTAGCAGGAGTTTGGTTTATTAGGATTCATATGGTATAGCAGAAATTCTAAGGGATATAAACCCAAGTATTATAATCTTTACAAGAGAGTGAAATCAGTATATAGCTTTTCTCCCTAACTCTCTTCTCTCTTTTCTCTCTGGTTCCAACACCAAGCTATAGGTGTCGCCATCAATTTTTTTTGCTCTTCTTCATATTTCTAGATTAACACCTAGGTTCATGCAAGAGATCGGATCTATGACTATGATTTTGAGTAACCATAGACATAACAGTTGGTATCAAATTAGTATCAATTATTCCAACACTTGGTATCAAAGCTAGGTGATGCCATGATGATGCATTAATGTTTAGTATCAGAGCCTGATTGAGCTTGAAGGAGGAAGAAGATCAAGTTTTAGTAGAGATCAGCAGCGAGGTTCAGATCTATGATTTTCTTCAGACTTAGTGGGAAAGGAAGTGATCTAAGGACTACTATCCATCATTCCTAGTCAAGGTAATTTTCAGATCTACCTATTGACTATTTTTGATTTAGTTTGATCACGAAGAATAGTGGGTCGAAAGTAGAATTTGAGAAGTTTAATGGAAAGGATAGTTTTACAATATGGAAGGTTAGGATGGAGGATCTGCTAATTTAGATTATTCTAGATTTGGCCTTAGAGAATAGGCTAGAGGAGATGACAGACAAGAAGTAGAAGTCCTTGGAGAAAAGGGCATGTGCCATGATTAGAGCTTGTCTGGTAGATGAGATGCTGTATGGCATGTTGGAGAAGAAGACACTAAAGGATTTGTGGTCAAGGTTACATCAGTTATACATGAAAAAGAACACGTGCAATAAGTTGGTGCTGAAGAAGCAACTGTATAGCCTTCGAATGCAAGAGGATGAGGATGTTGCAGGATATATTCAGCATTTCAATCGGATGAGCATGGACTTACTCAACATTGGGGTGGGACTCAAAGAAGAGGACAAGAGTTTATTGCTGCTATATTTGCTATCCGGGAGCTTCGATCCGTTGGCAACCACACTGCTGTAAGGTAAGGAGACACTGGTGTACGAGGATATCATATCAGTGATAAGGTGCAATGAGCAGCGGAAATAGATGATGAAGAGGGACATCTTCCAAGATGGTCTATGGTGTCAGAGAGGCCTAGGCAAGGGAAGAAGAAAAGTCAGTGAAGGGAAAACAAGGGGTTCAAGAAGTGCTTCAAGTATGGTAAAGCATGGTACTTTAAGTGAGAATGTTCGCTTTGGAAGAAGTGCAAAGGAGGAGAAAAGTCAGATTCTATCATTTTAGTCATTGAAAGTGAAAAGTCAGATGAGCTCTTGATGATTTTGAAGAAGCCTGCAGGGTACAATGTATTTGAGATAGTTTCGAAGGGGTCCATGGAGTACGGAGGCTTCGAAGAAGCAGCGACTGTGTTCGAGATGCAGCAGTAGGCTCAGCAGTGCAGCATTGAGTTGTTGGCCTAGAGGGACTTGGTTACAGAGTCAGTTTCTGCAGCATTAGGGGGACTTCAATTTCAGATGGAGCATCGAACATAAGTGGCTTCACAAGTGGAGAGAGTTTTGACACGAGTTTAGAGTGGAGGAGTGTAGGAGGACCAATATCCTAGCACCAATGTCGAAGATGCACAGTTTCAGGTGGAGCAGCACATGTGAAAGGATAGGTGAAGTTCTGAGGAGACCGTGTCAGGGTATGCAACGGGCATTAGCATAGGGTTGCTGCAGATTCTCCATGAATGTCCAGGATAAATGATGCGGCTACCAAGCAAAAGGATGCCTACAACTCCAAGGATGGTGTATAGGTGCAAACCATGGTCTTTAGTAGTGGAGGTGGTCATCCCAAAGACCTTAAAGGAAGCTCAGCAGCTGAAGAAAAATGGCAGTGGCAATGTATGCACAAGTAGCTATCAGGACATGCATCAATAATGGGATCATGCAGAAAAATATTGCCAGGTGTGCTAAGGCTTAAGCGCACCAAGGTGGAGATTGTAGGATCTGGTGTGGTGCTATCAAGCCTTTAGGGGCCATAGAAGGAGCCAAGATGTTGGCTTTGAAAGACTAGGATGGGTGTGGTCCTAGGGCTAGGACAAGAGTTGTCCTAGGGTAAAGGTGGCGTGTAGGTCTGTACGGACTTGAGGTTCAGGTGTGAAGACCTTGAGGTGGGCTTAGTAGGTGCTCAAGAGGCCTGGGACATAAGGTGGAGCAAAGGACCAAAGCTAGGAGAAAAATTATCCAAGATAAGGGGCTGACACATAGGTGGACTGGCTCGGATATGCCATTGATTCGGCTCGGACTGAGATCAAACTGACTTGGGGTATAGTTGAGCCGTTATCTCAGGCAGACAAAAGATAGGATTTGGGCGATATGCAGTCGAGCCAACTTGACTTTTAATAGAGCCGACTCGATGGTGGTGAACAGAGTTGGATGGGGATTTTCTGTTTAGAGTCTTAAGGCCTGGTGCAATAAGGTCTTAAGGTGGCTAACACATGTATGGGTCGAGTTTAGATCAGTGGGCGAGATCCTGGGAGACATAGGTGTACATGGGCTCGGTGAGTGCTTTCATATATTGGGTTAGTCTAGGAGAGTTTTTCAACTAGAGTTTGGATTTATTAGGATTCATGTGGTATAATAGAAATCCTATGGTATATAAATCCAGGTATTATAATCTTTATAAGAGAGTGGAATCAATATACAACTTTTCTACCTAACTCTTTTTTCTCTTTTCTCTCTGGTTCCAATGCCAAGCCCTAGGTGCCGCCATCAATTTTTTTTGCTCTTCTTCCTATTTTTGGATTAACATCTAGATTCGTGCAAGAGATCAAATCTACGACTGTGGTTTCAAGCAGCCATAGGTATAACAATTGGTATCAAATCAGTACCGATATTCTAACACTTGGTATCAGAGCTATGTGATTCCATAGTAATGCGCTAATAGGTCCAGACTTGTTTTGAGTGCATCGAGTCAATTTCTGACTTCATTTTCTCTAACCATTTTTCGGAGTTGATATCTGATATCGCCTCATCATAGACCTTGGGATCATCTCCATGAACCCCATCTTTCATGAGGAATATTTTTTCTACATCCTCTGAAATAATACCTAAGTATCTCTCAGGAGGATGGAAAATCCTATTTAACATTCAAGATGGAGGAGGTAGTGTGTAGATTGGCTCCGACTAATCGGGTTCCTCAAATTTCTTGGCTCGTAGCTCTTCGAAGACTTTCTCCTCAAGCCTAATCTTTCTTCTGATGCCTTCATCTTGAAGAAACTATTTCTCGAGAAAGATTGCATGTTAACTCATAATCACATTATGATATTCAAGAAGATAGAAATAATATCCTAAAGACTCCTTAGGATATCTGATGAATTGAGCTCTAAGGGACCTAGATTCTAACTTATCCGCTTATTGTCTCTTAACATGGCCAGAACAAGCCCAAATCTTGAGATGACTCAAACTTGGCTTCTTACCATATCATATCTCATATGGTATGGTTGGAACGGTTTTTAAAGAAATCCTATTCAGTACATAAATTATTGTTAGCATATTATGTCCCCAAAAAAATTCAGGAAAGTTTGTGAAGCTCATCATGTATAGTCCATATCTAATAGGGTCCTGTTTCTTCATTCTAAAATCTCATTGAGTTGAGACATTCCAAGTTGAGTCCATTATGGGACTATGCCATTCTCCTTGAGATAGTTCAAAAATTTTCGACTAAAGTATTCGCTTTCTTGATCTAATTAAAAAATTTTAATGAATTTTTTAATTTATTTTTTCACTTTATGTCTGAATTTTTTAAACTTTTCAAAATCTTTTGACTTGCGTCGCATTAGGTACACATACCCATACTGAAAAAAATCATTGATAAAGGTAATGAAGTAGATAAAACTGCCTCTAGCCAGCACATCAAATGGGCCACAGACATCTATCTGCACTAAGGCAAGTAACTCTATGGTCCTATCCTCATATCCCATAAAGAAAAGCTTGGTCATTTTACCTTGAAGGCATGATTCATAAATCATATATGACTTGAAAGTCAATGGACCTATCAATCCAGATTTCTCCAATTTATTAATCCTATCTTCTGATATATGACTTAGCCTAAGGTGCTATAAGTATTTTTCATTTAAACTATCTCTAGGTCGTTTAGATCCTATGGCATTCATACTATACTCGACATTATTAATGGATACATCTACATATAACTAGTAGAGATCATTTATCAAGAAATCACTTACAATTTTATTTCTTTCATAAAGAATAATACAATGGTTCTTAAAGAAACTAATTACATAGTCTTCCTATGCTAGACAGGAGATAAAAATTAGATTCCTGCTTGTAGCAGTTATATAAAAATAGTCTCTTGACACTAAGACGCTCCTAGATGGTAGTCATAGAGGATAGATTTCCATGGCCACAACAGCAACTCTTGCTCCATTTTCGATGTGTAGGATCATCTCACCATCCCTTAGCCTCCTACTATCCTCAAGATCCTACAAAGAAGTGCATAAATGAGCATTAGATCTAGAATCAAGCACCCAACTGGATGCAGAAGAAACTGTTAGGTTCATCTCAATGACAAGCATATCTTCAGAAGGTCCACCTTCCCGCTTGTTCTTCAGGCTGGCTAGGTAAGCAGGGTAGTTCCACATTCAATGGCCATCGGAGTTGTAGTAGAAATACTTTTCTTTCTCCGTAGCCTTCTTCTTTGGCTCACCCTTCTTCTCCTTTTTCTTCCCCTCCATCTTTTGCTTCTTCGCAGACTTCTTCTTCCTAGAGGACTTTCTCTTAGAAGAAGTCTACTCCATAGCCAGAATAGAGGCCCTTGAACTCTTCAAGGTCCTTTCAGTAGTTACCAGCATGTTCATCAATTTAGCCAAGATGCACTAGATTTTATTCATATGCAAGTCATAATAAATTGCCCATATGAATCATTCAAGGATTGTAGGATCAGATCAACTTGCAGATCCTTATCTATCGACATTTCAAGCTTCTCAAGCTCCTCTAAATCCTTGATCATCGACAAGCAATGATCATGGACTAACTGTCCATCATGCATCTATGCCTTGAATAGTTTTTTCGACACTTCATAGTGTGCTACACAACTCTGCTCGTACAACTCTTGTGGGTGAGCCAACATTTGGTTGGTAGTCTTCATGTCTTCATGTTGGTGCTATAATTCATCAGACATCGTGGTCAATATGTAGCACCTAACCTTATTATCGTCGCCCAACCACTTCTCATGAGATGCTCTCTGATCGACGATCGGACGGGTTGGGAGAAAAGAAAGTTTTTGATCCAAAACATAGGTCAGCTTTTTGAAACTTAAAATGATTTTCATGTTTTGGAGCCAACCCTTAAAATTTAGTCTGATCAATCAGTGGGTCTCTACGATTCTAACTAGGAGGTTGGATGCAGACATTTTTCTATAGAGAGTCAAAGTTTTTAGTTAGACTTGTAATTGACTTAATCAAATTATTTAAAAATTTTATTTTCAAATAAATTTTGGATTTTCACTACTTTTTCAGATCCCTGCACTTTCTTAGAAGAGATGAGAAAATCTTCATGATCAAAGATTTTTAATGGGTGGTGCAGTCCCATCGATTGGCTCACCATCTCACCTAATAGTTATTGGTGATGAGTTAGTTGATGAGTAGACAACTCTTATCCAATATTTCTCTAAACATGTTGCATCCAACTTGATCTCTAATTTTGGAAGCCCATCATGCCCGAAATATTACTTTACTACTTAGTTAAGTCAAACCCATCATTTGCATGAACTGGATTCATGATTGGGACCCTCACCATATCCAAAATATTGAGCCAAACTTATCCTCTAATCCATAGCATCCCATGCCTAATAGCTATGGTTGCATATTTTTGGTGCAACTAAACCACTATATCTAGTTATGAACAATCAACCCTGGGAAGGACCCACACAACTATAATAGTGGAAGATCAATTGACTTAATATTTTCTTAGGAAGATTTCAATTCATGACTCTTTAATTCTTAATTAGTCATAACAGTTATGACTAACCTAGTGGCATGGGTTTACTTGAATCATTAGCAATCTCAATACAGAACTGGGTCGATCCAATCGGCCAGGTAAGTTAGATCGGTAGGAGGGATATATCATTAACTTGCCGTGGATGCATCCAGGTTGAGTAGCTCCTAATTAAAAACCACCAGTTATATTTGCTGGATTTATCTTAGACACCAATTTGTTGAATCAGTACTGATCGGGTTCATCTATAATCTAGGCTCGAACCACAAAGCCAAATTAGGTTTTGAGGTGATCGACCACATGTGGCTGTGAATCGATCTTGACCAAAGTTATGACTATTGGGATAGTCAATATAAACACTCTTGATCCCACCTAACTAACTCTTGATTTGGTTGATCAACTACTCAAGCTAGACCTAATCAAGCTACCCATACCCTGAACCCATGTTTTATGAAGATGTCTTAGATCAAAAAATTTTCAATTTTTAGATCTAATTAATTTCATAACTTAATTCTTAATTAAGTATAACACGGTTCAGAAAATAAAGTATGTAACCAAATCTTAAGATTTTTGGATCTAGGATTTAGTAGAAAAGTAAGTTTTCATTTTCTGATTGAGGACAGACACGCAGCACCTCTACACACCATAAGAGCACCCAATCGAATGGAAAGTGAGGGCTTTTAAACCCTTCTTACTCTTATGAACGAACGGCCAAGAGAAATGCCCTAATCAGAGAAATAAACTACTACTATAAGAACTCGATTTAGCATATATCACATATATGATATTAGATCTATTCGTGCTTTTCATACATCTTATGTATCAAATTTAAAAAATTACATCTCATGTATTAGATCTAATTATATCTCATGTAAAATTAGAAAAATATATGATCTCATCAAAATTAAATTTTAGATCTAATCTAATCTAGATCTAGAATCAGAACCATAACTCTGATACCAATTGAATGAATTGTAGGATCGGCTTGATTGGATCAGGTTAACATAGTAGATTTTTTTTAAAAAAATTTAATCACTGATCCAATCAAATTTGAGAGTTTTCAGATCTAATTAGATGATCTAAAAAAAAATATAAAATATGGTATCATATACCACCTATTGTGTTGCCTAGAGGTTGCAACCCAAGAGGAGGAGGGGGGTGAATTAGGTTCTTATATAAATTTTAACCAAATTTACTTTCTAAATAAATATGTGCCTTAATTTAAGCAAAATAAAGAATTTATGAGGTGAAGGCTTTAAGCTACAGAGGAAGTAAGATAGGGTGTGCAAACTAAGAATACAAATAATGCAAATCAGAAATCATAGCAAAGTAAAGAAAGCAAGAAAAGCAAGAAGTAAAGCAACAAGACAAATACACAAAGTTTTATAGTGGTTCAGTGCAACCCACACCTACGTCCACTCTCTAAGCTTTTCTTGGGATTTCTATCATAATCCATCTTTGATTACAGTGTGTTTATTTTTCCAAGCTCATAAATAAATCTAGTTGGTTTTCATAAGAGCACTAACCAAAATCTTACACCATTAGTTTTTCGGGTTCACTAACAATCTAGTTGATTTTCTGGACCAACCAACAAAAACTTAACAAGTCTAATTTTAGGCTTGGATGGGCCTAATCTCTAAATTTCTTTTCTCCAAAGAAACTTACAAAAAAATAAAAATATAATTACAAAATTTTAGCATAAAGTAAAAATAAAATTGAAACTCTTCAAATCCTAAAGAAGAAGCTGATGATATGCTCAATTGAGGCTTGGCTTTTCTTCAATTTATACTTGAGAGGATGTGGAAGATGTTGGAGAAGATTGCTTTGAAGGCTCGCTGAAATCTATGCATAATATTTTTTTTTCTTTTTTTTTTCTTTAGATTTTCAATATTCTTCATCAAAACTGAAAGATTCTCTCTTTAAATTTTTTAATCTTTATTTTTAATTAATTCTTCATCTTTAAATATCCTTAGAGATGGTTAGAGAGTGAGTTCTAGCCATTAAAAGCTCTGAAATAGCCATTGGAACCAAAAAAAGAGCCATTGGAAAGGTTGCAAAAATTTTCCATTGAAGGTTGTCACGCATTTGGAGAAGTCTCGATTTTTCTTGAAGAAGTCTCGTTTTCACTTCGAGAAGTCTCAAAAGTTTTTGAGACATCTCGATCTTAGAACATAGAAATATGATTTCTGTTTTCTGAAATGGAGAAGTCTTGAGCTATTTTTGAGACCTCTCGAATCTATGCCAGGACAATGTGTAGGTATGCTAAATAGCTTGGAGAAGTCTCTAAATTTTCTGGAGAAGTCTCTAAATTTTTTAGAGAAGTCTTCAAAATTTATGGCTTCATTTTTCTTCATTGTTTGACCTTCCAAACTTGAATTTTTTAATCCCAATCTCTTCTAAATATAATTGATTCTTTCAATTTTATTTTTTCTTCTTCCAATCTTATTTTTTTCATACCAAGCCATCCAAACATGTATGAATTTATTCTTTTAAGTATTTTGGCATGGCATCTTGAGAGGATTTATCCTTAAGATAAATTTTTTATTTTGGATGCTTAAAAAATCCTACATATATTCTTGAAACACATGATTAGATGTATAATATACTCAAAGTTTGGTAGTCATCAAAAATAATCATGAGATCAACAATCTCCCTCTTTTCGATGATGGCAAAACTTTGAGTATATACTAAAAAAAATAATATGAATCAAGATAAGAACAATGAATTAAACTTCATGAAAAAATTCTTAATGAGCCTTTAATTTATTATACATCATTATAGCCTTTAATTTATTCTACATCATTATAACATACATATTTCATATACTCAATATATTTCTCTCCCTTTTTGACAACATAAAAAAATTCATGGAAAGAAACAAGAAACCATCAAAATCAACATCAAAGCATTAAATTAAGAGATGTATTAAATTCATAAAATCAATGAATCATCTCTCTTTTAAAAATTTATTCTTTGACTTAAAATAAGTTTTAAATATTCATTTTAATTTCAAAAGGCACTCCTCCTTTTTGAATGAATATGATCTCTAATCAGATTTTTGGATAAGCACTTTTAAGTTTTAAGAGAAATAGAGCTTTTTAAAATATTTAAATATAAAATCAAGCATAATATATATTTTAATATTTATTTTTTTCTTAAAAAATTTTAATCAATTAAGTTCAAAAAATATATGTATCGAAAATGTATCAAGCAAAGTAAAATGAATAGTATCAAAATGAATGATAGTCAAATTTTCAAATTTATTATTTTGAGTAAAAATTACTTCAATATAAATAATTCATAAGAATTTTATAATACACATTAGAAATTTAGTATCAAATTCAAATTTTTAAATGAGTTTCAAGATTAAGTTTAGAAATTCATTTTTTTAGGAGTAAGAATATATTTTTAAATTTAATTTAACTCCAACTAATTATTCAAAAATAAGATTAAACAATCAAATCATGTAAATTAAATTGGATAATCATATGGAAGCTCCATTTAACAAGATCATAAAGTAATTGATTTAGAATTTAAGATCAAAATTTATTTATCTTAATACAAATAAGTCAAAATTTTCAATCAAATCAAGATAAAAAAATATTTCTCCCCTTATTTTGGAGATACCAAGAATTTATTTTTATTTTAATAACATTATCTATCTCCATTTTTCATAGTTATAGCTTGATTATTTTACCTTTCAACTTTTCTCGCTCTATTTCTTTCAGATTAAGCACATTTAACATGAATTTAACCACTAAATTTAGATTTTTTTAATTTAAAATATATTTTCAATTTCAAAGATCTTTTTAATTAAATAATTATCTTTTGTTAATATTTTCTCTTCCTTACTTTTTCAAACAAAGACATGTTAAAAATTAAATAAAATTCAAAAGTATAAATATTAATAATACTATTTTTTGAAAATCAAACTAGATAGTCATTTCTTTGAAAGATTTTTTTTGATACCAATTAAACTAAAATTTAGACTAAATTATGATTTTCTTGATAGTTCAATATTACTTAAAGATTAATTTGAAAATTTAGCTTGATACCAATGATTTTAATTTTGAATTGATAAAGATGAATTGATTTAAATCAAATAATTTTAAGGATTTAGAATAATAAATTAATTTAAATTATTATCAGTAAATCAGTTAAGATAAATCATAAAAAAAATTTTAGTTATTCTTCAAAAAGATCATCTCTTATTTTTTTAAGAAATATAAACTAACAAGGTTCAAAAAAAGTATGTATTTTTTAATTTGTCTCAGATGATATCAAATCAAGAATATAGTTGTGTAAAATCAAATTTGAAATAGAGATATTCTTCTCTTTTTGCCCAAAAATAAATCAATCAAATATATGAAAAATAGTAAGCTATTTGATACCAAATAATTAAAACTAAAGTTTTTTTTAAATATTTAACTTTAAAGATAAATGACAGTTTTCTTAAAACATCTTGCTTGAAATCAACTTTAATAGATTCAAGAAGATCCTTTTTTCAAATTCAATTTTCAAAATTATTTAATTGAAACAAAGTATGAATGTTCATCAATAAATTCTCTTTTAAGATAAGAAAAGGTAATTAAATCAATAATCAAAAAAGATATTCAAATCAATTTAGAAATCAAAACATTAATTAATTGAGGGTGTGGTAATCAAATAAAATAAGATCAAATCAAGGAAAAAAATAGATGAAGGCTCCATAAGTTTAGTTTAACTTGAAAGTTTCAAATCCTTAGGGGTTCAACCTATGATGCAATGCAAATTAATACTTCTAACACTTGATCTTATATGATTGAATGTCTTATATTCGAGTACTTAGCTCATGCAATTTTTTAGGATATTTCAACATTTAAACATCTTATGGGAGAATGTCAAAATTTGCTCAATTTGTAAGTTTAGCATACAAATAGTTTCATATGCAATCAAGCTCATAATAATTTTAGGTTTTCCAAATAATTAAAGATCAAAATAGTATGATACAAAGGATTGAACCAGCATGCTAAATTTAGAATAAAATAATATGAGCTTTAAAAGTAAATAATCACAATGATATACTAGTTTTAAGCAATACATCAAAATATTCAAGACATAGAGTATGATCGTTATAAGCAATGATAAATCATTACAATCAATCAAACATACTTAATAATTATATTAATTAATAATCAAAATATATTTAGCAAATAATGATGGCATGATGTGAGAAAAGTCTAGATTTTATCCAATAGCATTATCCATCCATTTTCATTTTCAAGGCATCTATCAAAAAAAATTTTCTTCTTTAGTTTCATTGGATCCTTAGTATACCTACAAAATTACTTCATAATTTTTGGTACCCAAGCTTTCTTGGATCCATTGGAGTTGGTACTCAAGGTTCCTTTTGGAACCTAAATTTTCCTAACCAAAGTATGGCCAATTCGTTTAAAATTACATTATAAATTTTTATAGTCAACTTTGTTATATTTAAAACATTTAATAAGATGATTTTTAGTTAAGGCTCTAGTGAACATATTTTTAGTATGTTGTTGTTTTCTCAAAAATTTAAAACTAGTTTATGCTTTATTAAAAACAGCTCTATTGTCATTTACCATTGATTAAAGATTTTAAAAACTAAGAGTAAATTTTTCTGCTATTAGTTTCAAAATCTCAATCTCTTTTTTTAACTTTTTATTTTCATTAGTAAGCTCTTTCTTTTCTTTTAGAAGATTTTCATTTTCTTCTAGGAAGAATTTTAAATTTTCATATTTTTTTTCAGCTTAATATTTTTTTTAACTAAAAAAATTTCAAATTTAATCCATTCTTCTTCTTTTTTTAACCAAAGTATTCTTTTCTTTCAAGATATGTTCTTTTTCATTCAATAATTTATTCTTTTCATCAGCTAATAGAAGATTAGACTTTTTGAACTCTTTATTTTTCACTCTTAGTTTTTTGAATTCATTCATTAAGTCATTAAATATTTCAAATAATTCATCAAATATAAACTCAAAAGAGTTTTCAGATTTTATTTCATTCTTAATGGCCATGAGGCAAAGATTTTTTGCATTCCTTTCATCATCTGAGCTTGAAGTGTCACTATCTTCCCAAATTCCTAGCATAGCTCTTTTCTTGATCCTTTTGGGATACTTTTTGAGTAGGGAGCAATCTGGCTTATAGTGTCCCCTTTTGTTACAATGTTAGCAAGTGACATTCTTCATCTCTTTCCTTTCTTCATTATCTTTCTTCTTCATACTTCTCTTTATGAGAAACTTTTTGAATTTTCTTGAGAGAGATGCCCTGTCCTCATCATCGTCTTCACTCTCTTCTTCTTCTTCATCTTTCTCTGACTCATCGCTTTCTTGAATTTGGCTGTGGACTTGAAAGCAATAGTCTTCATCTTAGGCTCCTCTTCTTCCTCCTTTTGAGCCATGTCTACTCATGAGTCATGAGTGAACCTATCAATTCTTTTAGGGATAGCTTGCTGAGGTCTTTCACTTCCTTTATAGCTATCACCTTTACTTCCCATTCCTTTGGTAAAGACCTTAAAACTTTGCAAACAAGTTTATAGTTAGTGTAGGTTTTGCCAAGACCATTTAAAATATTAATAATATCAATAAATTTAAAAAATATTTCAAAAATTGATTGATATTTTTTTATTTTAAATATTTCATATTTATGAATAAGTTGATTTTGGACTCTTTTACTTGGCTTGTTCCCCCATGAGTCGCTTTTAATCTTTTCCAAATTTTTTTTGCTGATGTAGAAGTAGATATTCTATTGAAATCTCGTACATCATGAGAACAATAAAGAACATTGATAGCTTTTGCATTTAATTGAGCCATCTTTTTATCATATTCATCTCAATTCTTTTCAAGCTTGGGAAGAACAACACCATTTACATCAATTATGGGTGTATGTGATCCTCTAGTTATATTAACCCATAAATTATAATCTAGAGCTTGTATAAATATTTTTATTTTAATTTTTTTAAAAAATAATTTATTCCATGAAAAGGTGGTGGTCTAGAAGTGGATTGATCCTCAATAAATAAAACACCACTTGGGATTGCCATTTATCTTTTGCTCTTTGACCGCTAGATCAACAAATAAATATTTAAGCAATTGTTCTGATACCAATTGTTATCCAGAGGTTGTAACCCAAGAGAGGGGGGAGGGGGGGGGGGGGACAGGGTGAATTAGGTTCTTATAAAAATTTTAACCAATTTTACTTTCTAAACAAATATATGAATTAATTTAAGCAAAATAGAGAGTTTGTGAGGTGAAGGCTTTAAGCTACAGTGGAAGTAAGATAGTATGTGCAAACTAAGAATATAAATAATACAAATCAAAAATAATAGCAAAGTAAAGAAAGCAAGAAAAGCAAGAAGTAAAGCAACAAGACAAACATAAAATTTTATAATAGTATGGTGCAACCTGCACCTACGTCCACTCTTCAAGCTTTTCTTGGAATTTTTACTATAATCCATCCTTCATTATAGTGTGTTTGTTTTCTTAGGCTCACAAACAAACCTAGTTGATTTTCATAGGAGCACCAACTAAAATCTTACACCGTTAGGTTTTTAGGTTCACTAACAATCCAATTGGTTTTTCAGGCCAACCAACCAAAATCTAACAAGTCCAATTTTGGACTTGGATAGGCCTAATTCCTAAGTTTCTTTCTTCTAAAGAAACTTATAAAAAAATAAAAATATAATTACAAAATTTTAGCATAAAGTAAAAATAGAATTGAAACTCTTCAAATTCCAAAGAAGAAGCTGATGATGTGCTCGATTGAGGCTTGACTTTTTTTCAATTTACACTTAAGAGAATGTAAAAAATATTAGAGAAGATTGCTTTGAAGGCTTGCTGAAATTTGTGTGCAATTTTTTTCTCTTATTTTTCTTTTAAATTTTTAATATTTCACACTAAAACTGAAAGATTTTTTCTTTAAATTTCTTAATCTTTTTTTTAATTAATTCTCTACCTTTAAATATCCTTGAAGATGGTTGGAGAGTGAGTTTTAGCCATTGGAAGCTTTGAAATAGCCGTTGAAACAAAAAAAAGAGCTGTTGGAAAGGTTGCAGAAAATTTTCAAAGAAGGCTATCGCACATTTGAAGAAGTCTTAATTTTTCTTGAAGAAGTCTTAATTTCACTTCGAGAAGTCTCAAAAATTTTTTAGATGTCTTAGTTTTAGAACACAGAGTCAAGGTTTCTATTTTCTAAAATGGAAAAGTCTCGAGCTATTTTTGAGACCTCTTAAACATGTGCTAGGGCAATGTGCAAGCATGCCAAATAGCTTGGATAAGTCTCAAAATTTATTGGAAAAGTCTCTAAATTTTCTCGAGAAGTCTCTAAAATTTTTGGCTTCATTTTTTTTCATTGTTTGTCCTTCCAAACATAAATTTCTTAGCCCCAATCTCTTCTAAATATAATTATTTCTTTCAATTTTGTTTTCTCTTCTTTCAATCTTACTTTTTTCATACCAAGCGATCTAAGTATGTGTGAATTTGTTCTTTTAAGTATTTTAGCATGGCATCTTAAGAGGATTTATTCTTAAGATAAATTTTTTATTTTGAATACTTAAAAAATTCTATACATATTCTTGAAATACATGATTAGATACATAATATACTCAATATTTGATAATCATCAAAATCAATCATGGGGTCAACATATTGCAAGCTAACTGATCACTTGCTATGATGATCAGAATACTATTTCGAGAATCTGACTTGAGTCGCACATGTGCCTGGCCTCTACCAGCATCCTCTCAAATCAGATCTAGAGGTTTTTTCTTTTTGGAACTGATCTCAGAAAATCAAAACCTGGATCTCTTGATTTGGCCTTCGATCTGATGTCCGGTAGCAAACCGATCAACACACGATTGGGACTTCTTCGACGTGGTTTTGCACTGATAGCACTTCAATACTTGGAATGTTGATTTGCCCAACACTTGGGCATGATGAAAAGGAAGAAGAGGAGGGAGAGGAGGTGCAGAGGAGAGGGATAGGGTTTGGCCGTGGGCTGATGTGATGGCCAAACCCTTTGGTCTGGTTATCTATTTATAGACAAACCAAAATACCCAGAGTCCTAGGAATTTTAAACATTGAACGAGTCAAAGCTAATTAGCAGAAGGACTCCATGCAAGCCCCCATGCCCCACTTCAAAATTTCTTCTCCATTTTGTTGCACAAAATGGGAGTTGGGTGTGCACCAGAAAATCTCTCTCTAGGTATTCAAATTTATTTGACCAATTCAAAATGGTTTGAATTCCAACAAATTTTGTTGGATAAAAACTCATCCAACCAACTTCATTCCTATCCAGAAGTTGGCACATGCCAAGAGAGAGATAGGCATGCACCGCTGGGGTTCTCTCTCTAAGAAGGAATCGAGAGGCATGCTCCCCAAGAAGAAAAATAGGGGCACATGCCGCTTTCCTTTCTCTTGTGCATATGACTGGGTCAATGGGAGGGGATGCCAACTCTTGGCACCCCTTATCTTGATCCTCCTCATGTGAGACTAGTAAAGGAAAAACTTGTTTCCACCACAAGATCGATCTGATCTGATCAGATCTATAGCATAATTTTTCATAAAAATTTCTATAAAAACTAATCAGATCAGAGAGTTCTTGGATCTGATACTAGTGATCTAATATTAAAAATTAAAATTAAAATAAAAATAGGAACATCAGATGTTACCTGTGAAGGAAAGATCTAGGGTTTCAGAGCTAGATCTTGAAATTTTTTCAAGATTAGATAGCGGAAGACTAAAATAAATCAAAATTTATTCATAAAAAATAGAGAATCCCTAGATCTAAGATTCTATTACATGATTATAGCATGAGATTAAATCAAAAATTAAAAATATTAGAATAAAAATATGTTGATCATATCAACATGCATCTATACTATATCTAATATAGGTATATAATAATAGATCACACCAACATGTTTTGAGATGCACATGCGTCTGGCCTCTAAGAGTATCTACACGAGCCCATGAATCTCGATCAGAAGTCCGATGTAGGAAATCAGCACAGCATGCTAGTACTGTGCTGATCTTTTTTCGACGATCGATCTAGTACTTTCTTCTTCAAGACTTGGACACTCAAAAAATATAAAGGAATAAAAAAGATTTTTGATCTAAAACAATACTTGAAAAATCTCTATGGAAGAGGAGGAGAAACGAAGAACAAAAGACCCTAGAAGAAGACCCTCTTCTTCTTCTCTTTTCTCTCACTTAGATACCTAGATTGGTCTTTATGAAATCCCCATGTCCCAAGAGTCTCTCTCTCTAATTTTCACACACCCAAAAGCTCTCTCAATGATCTAGAATCAGTGTTAAATTCAGCATAAAAAGATCTCACTATAAAGAGACATGGAAGAGTCTTTGTTGGATTAAATTCCTACACAAGATAAGAACACATATGGCAAGTAGTTGGGGTGCCCAACACTTGGGCACCTTGTCTTTTGTTTTAGGCATGTACCATCTTGAATTATTGCATAAAATGTCTCCTCTTTTCACCAAAAATTTTAGAGAAAATTAGAAAGTATGGGCAGCATAGAAAAGAAGAAATTTTGGTTTCTCAAAACTCTATCTCATAGAATTTGAAACCAAAACAACTTACCTTCTTTAACTTGGTCCACACCTAACTACCAAATATGAGAAGGAGAGAGAGGGTGGGCATGTGTGAGAAAGCTGGGCATGTGAGTTTTGTCACACAAAACTCTAAGAAGGGAGAGAGGAGGTTGTTGGGGGTTAGATGGCGCAAGTGTGGAATCCTAGTCCTACTAGGATTCCATATATAATATGGTCAATAATGGTTTCTCAAACTAAATTAAACCAGAAGTAAGTCAACCAAATAAATTAGGTCCTAATCCAATGAAGAACTTCATTAAATTAAATTAAATTTTGATTTAGTTTCTAATCAAATTAGAAAATTGGGTTGACCCAAGTCCTAGTTGAACTAGGACTAGTTCTTCCTTGCACTTGGCTTATCCAATAAATCAATTAGACTTGATCCAATCAAGTCCAAAATAAATATAATTAAATCATATTTAATTAGACAGCCCTTTGGCTTAATCAAATTCAGCTAATTAGTAATCGAATTGCTAATCGATCCTCCTGCAATATTTGCACTAGGTTAAACATCAATCGTATTGATCGTTTAACCTTAAAATAATTCTCAATCGTTGATCAACCATCCGATCGGATCATGAACTTTAATGTATATGATCCCATAGTTTTGAACCTAAGTTGGTAGCATAAAAATAAATTTTTGTACTAATCAAAGTGACCATCTATCAATGATATCTAATGGCCGAATAGGTTGAATATGTAGAACAACATCCTTAGAACCCATGTGGATATCGTTTTCATATAATTCATCCCCTTGATCAAAATGCTTGTAGGACACCTCAGAGTTCAACTATCAACTCTGATCAGGCTATCCAATTATATTTCAAAATATCAAATTCATCTCATAGATTATCCTGACCAAGGTTTTGCTATATTGAAATACAGTGATACGTTCTTCTCCAACTCTTAGAGTGGTCAATTCCATCTTGATCATACACTGACTTTATAAGAACTTAACTGTGCCCAAAAGCCTTTCATTACTAAGTTAGAAATTCAGTTAGTCCAGTACCAAAGTACAGTGAGTTGTTTATAAGTCACCGAGGTGATCTCAGGTCTAAGGGACACTTATACCTATATCCCATCAGAGACATTCTTAATAGTAAAATACTTTGAAATTAGTCATATTCAGTGATGACATATCCCTACATCTCACCTGTATGCTATATCAGTATCTCCATACTCCTTGATTAAGAGGACAATCAATCTATATGGCATACAGCGATCTATGCTCGATAGATGCTGTCCTTCTTATTAACAACCTATCATTAGGTCATGAATAGTTTTAAGGACCAATCGATAAATCCTCTCTTTATCAAACCTAAATAGTCCTAAGAACTTCATCACAATAATGAAGTTTGTTAGAAGATAAAAACTTATGATGAAAAATGCTAAAAAAATATTTTATTAATTAATAAATTAATGATAATTATAATATAGCTCAACCATCAATAGGCTGATAATTGGTTTTAGAATACATTTCTCAACAACACCCACTTATCCTAAAGCCACTCGGCACATTATCTAATACCCATCTTCAACTTATGATTGTCAAACTTTTTTATTACCAGGACTTTAGTGAAGGGGTCGGCTAAGTTCTTCTTTTTGTCGATCTTCTGAAGGTTGATGTCACCTCGATCCATGATCTCTTGAGCTAGGTGGAAGTGGTGCAGTATATACTTCATCTGTTGGTGTGCCATTGATTCCTTTGCCCAAGCTATGACACTAGCACTGTCATAGTAAAGCAGGACCAGACCATCAAGGAAGGGTGCTACTCTAAGCTCGATGATGAATTTTTTCAGCCACACAACTTTCTTCATGGCATCTGATGCTGCGATGTACTCTGCTTTACAAATAGAGTCTGTCATAGTATGCTGCTTGAAACTCTTCCAATAGATGACTCCATCATTTAGAGTAAAGATATAACCTGATATGCTTCTACTATCATCATGGTCAGATTGAAAGCTGGAGTCTGTAAACCCCATAAGTTTCAAATATGACTCGTCATAAACCAACCATTCATCCTTAGTATTTCTTAAATACTTAAGGATGGCTTTAACCACTTTTCAGTGGTTCTCTCCAATATCAGACTGGTATCTACTCACTACTCCTAGTGAGTATGCCATGTCTGATTTAGTACATATCATGGCATATATGATAGATTCCACTATTGAAGCATATGAAACTCTACTCATACGCTCTTTTTCTTCAGGAGTTGTCAAGTAATCTTTCTTAGAAAGAGAAATTTCATGGCCTATCGAGAGATAGCCCTTTTTAGAATTCTCCATGCTGAACTTCTTCAACACAGTATCTATGTATGTGGATTGGGATAATCCAAGCATCCTTTTAGATCTATCCTTATAGATCTTCATCCCTAGGATGTAGGATGCTTCATTCAAATCCTTCATGGAGAACTGAGATCACAAGCAAACTTTTATTTTCTATAGTATGGAGATGTCATTCTTGATTAAGAGAATATCATCCACATACAAAACAAAGAATACCACTATTGGACTATTTGCCCATTTGTAAATGTAGGGCTTTTCTCCATTCTTAACAAAGCCACACATTTTGATCACCTTATCAAAATGCATGTTCCAACTCCGAGATGCTTGCTTCAATCAATAAATGGATCTCTGAAGTTTGCACACCTTGGACTCATCAATGGTTGTGAACCCCTCAGGTTGTATCATATACACCTCTTCGATCAGCTCTCCATTCAGGAAAGCTATCTTCACATCCATTTGTCAGATCTCATAATCCAGATGGACAACTATCGCTAGCATTATCTGAATGAATTTGAGTATTACCATAAAAGAGAACATCTCGTCATAGTCAATACCATAATGTTGATGATACTCCTTGACAATCAGATGGACTTTATAGGTCTCCATCTTTCTTTCTATGCCTCTCTTTCTTTTGAAGACCCATTTACATCTAATAGGTTTAACCCTTTCAGATGGGTCAACCAATATCCATACATCATTGACCTTCATAGACTCCATTTTGGATTTCATGGCCTCAAGTCATTTCTCAGAATCAGATTTCTGTATGGCATCCATATAGGTGATCGAATCCTCATCATTCTCATCGAGTTCGATGGAATCATCATCCTAGATCAAGAAACCATAGTATCTATCCGAGTGATGCGGTACTCTACTAGATCGTCTTAATGGTGTAGGTACACTAGGCTCCGAATCTAATCTAATCAAATTCGACTCAAGTTCAGCTACAAGTGTCGGTCTTTCTACCTTTTGAACTTAATCAAGTTCAACCTTAAAGGCAACAGTTCCTTCACCAAGAAACTCATTTTTCAAAAAGATTGCCTTAAGACTGACGAACATCTTTTGTTCATCAGCATGGTAGAAATATTATCCTTTGATCTCTTTTAGGCATTCTATGAATATGCACTTATCAGACCTAGGTCCAAGTTTATATGTAACTAACCGTTTGACATAAGCTGGACACCCGCAAATCCTAAGGTGTGAAAGTGCTGGCTTATGCCCTATCCATATCTCATATGGAGTCTTAACTACAGGCTTACTTAAAATTCTATTTAATAGGTAACAAGCCTATTCGAGTGCATATCCTCAAAAGGATATCGACAAACTGGCAAAACCCATCATGGATCAGACCATGACTAATAGAGTCCGATTTCTTCTTTCAAATACACCATTATGCTGTGGTATTTCTGGAGGAGTCCATTGGGAGAGAATCTCATTCTCTCCTAGATATGTAAGAAATTCATCGAAAAGGTATTCTTCTCCTCGATTAGATCGAAGAGTTTTAATACTTTTTTTAGTTTATTTTTCTACTTCACTTCAGAATCGTTTGAATATTTTAAATGAATTTGACTTATATTTCATCAGATAGATATATCCATTTCTGGATAGATCATCTGTGAAAGTGATGAAGTAGAAATATCCACCTCTGGCACCTACGCTCATTGATCCACATATATTAGTATGTACTGGACCTAAGAGCTCATTGGCTCTCTCATCTTTTTCAATAAAAGATGATTTAATCATTTTACCAAGAAGACAGGACTCACAGATTGGAAGCGATTCACAATCACTGACTTTCAAGATTCTCTCTTGAGTCAACTTGTTTATCTTATTCTTATTCATATGACCTAACCTACAGTGTCATAAGTAGATATCTGACACACTATCTAATCTAGGATGCTTACCAGTTGAATAGACTACATTAACAGGTTGTGATAATATATACACACCATTATGCAAATGTCTAGAGAAAACAGTAACACCATTCATAATGATATTATAAAACTATTTTTTTATTAAAATTTTATAATTATTTTTAGATAGAAAGCCTATAGAAATGATTTTTTAAAAAAAAATTGGATAGAAATAACAATCATCAAGAATAATAGTATGCGACTCAAATACAAGTTTCAAGATTTCTAAAGCTAGAACTAGAACTGATCTTCCATCTCCAACATTCAAGAACCTCTTGTCTTGCTCGAATCTCCTACTGACCTACAACCCCTATGATGAATTATAAATATAGTAAGGGCTACCAGTCCCAGTTAGTGTAATATAAATAAAGAAATTGCAAGGAGTTATCATATAAATATCTTGCCCAGCAATTGCTTGCTTCTTCCTCTGCCTGTTCGGATCCAGGGAGGCAACATACTGAGGATAGTTCCTCTTTCAGTGCCCCTTCTTCTTGCAAAAGAAGTATTCAGCTTGACTCTTATTAAACTTGATCTTCCTAGTCTGGCCCTGCATAGATGTCTCAGCCTAAACTTGCATCTTCTTGCGCTTCTTCTTCTTGTTCTTCTTTTCTTTTGCTAAAGGGTCGAGAACTAGAAGATGAACCTCCCACTAAGTTCACCAACTCCATATGGAGTTGGTGATCCTTCTCAAAGTTTTGAAGCAACCCCAGTAACCCATGGTAGTCAACTTCAAGCTTTGTCATTCTAAAATAAGTAAGAAATGAGAGATAGGACTTGGGCAATGAGTTTAGTATTGCATCTTTTTCAAGCAATTTATGCAAGAAAAAGTTGACCTTACTCAATCGCTCTATTAGCTCGATCATGTACAGTACATGAGAAGTGATAGAGGCTCCATCCCGCATCCTGGTATTAAAGATTGCACAACTAGTCTTGTATCTTTCAATGTCATCAGGTGTGCAAAAAGAATCATCCAATACTTGAACCATATCTTTTGGCTGAGCTATCTCGAATATATGATTGAACTCATCGCTCATGGTAGCCAGCATAATGCAGTACACCATGGTTTGATCATTGAGCTACTTCTGGTAAGTGTCTCTAACTGTTCTACATACATTAGCAGCTAGCTCCTCAGGTGTAGGATCCATCAACACATACAGGACCCATTCATGCTCTAGGACTATCTTCAACTTTCGGTATCAACTACCGAAGTTGGATCCCACCAACTTATCATTGTCTAATAATGATCGGAGTGATAGGAAAGTGGTCATATTTACATAAAAAAAATCAAAATTTAATTAGTAATTGATTCATTAAATTTAAAGATTTTAATTTTAATCAAAAGGTCCTTCCACTATTTTATTAAAATTGGTAGCCTCTACCTTCAATTTGAGAAATTATCCTAATTTCTTAGTAGGTACTAGAATCCAAATAGACTGCACACGAGCCTAACTTTGGTTGTCAACCCATGTACATCTAAGAATAGTTTCATAATCAATAATTTTTCTAAATAATTTTTAGTAATTAAATTTTTATCCTAGTCCCTAATCGGTAGGCTTTGGCCTCCACTGAAAAGGTTCGATTAGGTCTAACCATTAATATGACCATACTTGGTCCATCAAAGCAATGAATGATTAGGCCCAACTTTGGTTGGCTAATCTAACTACCATTTAGAAAGATGCAGCTAAGAAATCATATAATGAATGATAATTCTATTAGCTATTAAGCACCAGACCTTTGGGCCTCTAATGATTATCCAACTAATGGATCCATTATCACTCACTTAATGGGAGGCTGTGATCTAGTTATCATAATAACTATTTCATTTTAGGAACCTAATAATTTTAGAAGTGTTGACCCCATGATTGATTTTGATGATTGCCAAACTTTGAGTATTTGAGCATTTAACCATGTATTTCATGAGTGGATGTAGGTCTTTTCAGATACTTAAATTGAAGAATTAATCCAAAAATGATCTACATAAAATCACCAAGTCAAGGGCTTCATAAAGAAAATTTTTGAGTTTTTGACTTGAAGGTGTCGACCATAAGGCTAAAGGTGTCGATCCCTATCCTAAAATGAGGTAAATAGTTCATGTTTTTAAAGTTCAGAAAGTTAAAGTGTCGACCCGAAGAGCAAAGATGTCGATCCCAGGCTTTTGGCAAGCTCTGGCTTGGACTGGCACGCAGAGGTGATGACCCTAAGAATGATCCTTGTGCTAGAGGACGACCTCAGGGTCGATCTCTATTGCACAGAAGAGAAGATAGAGAGCAAAAATCTTTCGAATCCTAGAAGATGTTGATACCTAAAGAAAAAGTGTCGATACTTGAAGAAAAAGTATCGATACTTGAAGAAAAGGTGTCGACCCCAATGTCGGGATAGGCTGCAACGATTAGTTTTCTATACTTTTTCAACGAGCCATTCTCTACTCCAACAACTAGTTTAAGCTTGCTAACAGCCAAAACTCACTCAATAGTCACTCCTAAGTATAAAAATAGTGAGAAAAATATTTTAGATTAAGAGATTGAGGATTAAAGAAAGAAAACTATTCAAGGAAAGAGAGTTACATTGAATATCCAAAAATAAGAGAAAAGAGAGAGATTTGAACTTCAAATTCAGAGGACATTCAAGAGTCATCTTCCATAACACATCAAGCAAGTCTCTCAACATCATTTGAAGAGAAGAGAAGCTACCAAAGAGTATATATTCAGCATCTTCTCCACACATCAAAAGAGTTCATTTTTGCTATTAGTTTTAAGCTAAATTTTTATAGTTGTATTTTTTATTCCTTTACAAATTTCTTTAAGAAGAAAGAACTTGGGGTATAGGCTAGTCCAAGCTGGTAATTGGATGGTGTATAGGTTTTGGTTGGTGAGCTTAGAAAACCAATTGGACTAATAGTGATCTCGAGAAAACTATCGATGTAGGATTGTGGTTGGTGAGCCCGACAAAATCAACTAAATTTGTTTATGATTTTGGGTTAAAATAAATGTATTATAATCTAGGATTATAGTAGAATTCCTAAGGAGACCTTAGAGAGTGGACGTAGGTATAGGATTGCACTGAACCATTATAAAATCTTTATGCATTTATGTTGTACCTTCTTCTTTATAGCTTTACTTATCTTGCATGCTTTAAATTGATAATTACTTACTAATTTAGATTAACTCTTACTTAAGTTCATTTATACTTGATTTCATTGCATATACTAGTAAATTTTATTGAATTGAATTAATTTAAGTAAAGCACATATTTATGTAAAGTAAAATTTGGTCAAAAATTTTATAAACCCAATTCACCCCCTCCCCCTCTTGGGTTGCTACCTCTGGGCAACAAGTGGTATCAGACAGGTGCTCTGTTATTAGTTGTTGACCTAGCTATCAAGAGCAAAAGATCAAATGGCAATCCATAGTGGTGTTTCCTTTATTAAGGGCCAATCCACATATAGACCACCTTTATTTGATGGCACCAACTACACCTTTTGAAAAATTAAAATGAGAATTTTCATACATGCTCTAGATTATGACTTATAGAGAATCATAACTAGAGGATAACACACATCCGTAAAAATTATAAATGGTATGACTCTTCCCAAGCCAAAAAAGGAATGGGATCAATTTGACAAAAAGATGGCTCAATTAAATGTAAAAGCCATCAATGTACTTTATTATTCTTTAGATGTGCATGAGTTTAATACAATATCATCTTGCACATCGGCTAAAAAAAATTGGGACATATTAGAAATAACTCATGAAGGAATAAGCCAAGTTAAAGAATCTAAAATTAACTTGCTTGTTCATAAATATGAAATGTTCAAAATAAAAAAAAAAAACATGAGACTATTTTTTATATGTTTATCAAATTTACTAAAATTATAAATGCTTTAAATGGCTTAGGCAAAACTTATTCTAGCTATGATCTTATTTGCAAAGTGCTTAGGTCTCTACCTAAAGATTGGAAAGCTAAGGTGATGGCAATATAAAAAGCAAAGGATCTCACCAAGCTATCCCTAGAAGAACTCATGGGTTCTCTTATGACCCATGAGATGCATATGGCTCAAAAAAAAAAAAAGAGGAGACAAGAAAAATAAGGACCATCGCCTTCAAGTCTACTTCAAATTATCAAGAAAGCAATAAGTCGAAGGACGATGAAGAAGAAGATGATAAGGACATGGTGCTTCTTTCAAAAAAATTCAAGAAGTTCCTCATGAAGAAAGAAGAGAAGAAAGTTATCACCAACAATCAAATTCGCCCCAAAAAGATGAAGAAGAGTGCTTTACTAGGGCTTTGAAAAAGTGGTGACTCATCAAGCTCAGATGAGGAAGAGAAAAATGAGAATCTTTGCCTCATGGCCTTGGTAGATGAGGTAAATTTGCAAAATTCATCCAATTTTATCTTTGATGAACTACTTGATGCTTTTAATGAACTAATGTATGAATTTAATGAAGGGAAAAATCAGATTTTTTTGGGTCAGGTTTGTTCAAATCTGATTGGATCAAGAGGCATATTTCAAAATTTTTCTCTTAGATCCATATTAGATCTGACATTTTTCAGATCTGATTTTATGATTTGATAAATAAAAAAATTAAATTAAATTAAATCTAAATTAGTTTTATCTTAATATGGATAATCCAATTACCCATTGATGATTTAGCTGATTGCTTGAGGTTCTGGATCTAGCCATGCAAGCATTTGGATCTAGAGATCTTCACTTTCTCTTTTTTTTCTTCAAAAATTAGATCTAGATCTGATTTGGAGGATCTTCAAAATTTTTTCTGAAGATCAGTAGTCGTCTCTACAGCAGTGCTGCCTTCTTTTCTCGTCAGCCTTTTCTTACCTGGACTTGGCCTGTGCGACTTTGTTCACCTAAACTCTCCTGTAGTAGCCAAAGATTTGGCGAGCAGTCCTGATATTTCTTCATGGTGCACTGAATCATCAAACATTCGAGCCCGAATAATTAGTATCTGCCTTGTTATCATATTTGTCCATTATCCAGGATGCTTTCGCTTAGCGAATGGACGAGCAGTAAGGTGGAGGATACTGGTCCAGTTTATGAGTTAACATTTGAATCCAAAATCGATTCTTAAAGTTCTGAGTCAATCCCTTGAATTATTTGGGTCGAGTCTTATGAGGTTCCATGATTCGTGCTAAGGGTATTAGATGCAGATATTTTTCGTGTAGAGAGGTCAAAAATTGTTCTAATTAGATATTATAATATAGACTTAACCAATTTATTTAAAAATTTATTTTTAAATAATATTAGCTTCTACTATTTTCTCGGATCCCTATACTTTCTTTGTAGGATACGAAAATCTTCATGATTTATTATTTTTAGTGGGTCGGTGCGGTTCCCACCAATGATCTCACCACCTCACCAACAATATATTGGGTGATGGGTTAGCCATGATGAACAATCTTATTCAATGATTCTCTAATCATGATGACCCACAACTTGATCTCTAATTCATATGAATCATCACCATGTCCGAAATATGATTCACTCCTGGTTAAGTCAGACCCACCATTTGCAACACTTTGATTCCATTTGGGTCTATCTACCATATCCAAAATATTGAGCCCAATCCATCTCCCAGCCTTAGCATCCAATGCCTAATAGACATGGTTCATCTTCCTGTGCAACTGAGCCACTATAATCAGTCAGAGAACAATCAAATCCTGGGAAGGCGCCCACATCTACAAATGGGAAGACCCTGACTTAATCTTTTCTTAGTGGAATTTGTTTAGTTTCTATAAACTAGACTTACATAGTCAAGTAACCATTATGCACGTAACTAGTGGCATGGGTTAGCTTGATTATGAACTACAATAGATCAGAGACTGAGTTCAAGAAAAACAGAACCAGGTAAGTGAGACCGTGGAAGGAATATACCATTTAACTCGATAAGAATGCATTCGACGTCGAGTGGCTCCCAATAAAAAATCAGTCGATCGTATCTTTGCCAATACTTACCTTAGATACCAAATTGTTTGAGCACAAAACCATATCAGGTTAGCCTAAAATCTCAGACTCTAACCACTGAGCCCTATATTAGTTCTTAGCTGATGATCGATCACTCATGTGACTCGGATTGACCTAACTAATCTTATTTAGTTTGGTCATTTATAGCACTTTGATCTCCATCTAACCAACTCTTGAATTCATTTGATCAACTATAGACTTAATTTAGCTACCAAGCCCGAACCCAATTTTATGAACAGTCTAGACTTCTAAAAATTCTCAAATTAGACCTAATATTTTCATAATTTAATCTTAATTAAGTTAGAGTTCATAAACAAAAATGCAACTAAGATCTTAGAATTCAGGATTAGGATGTTGCAGAAAGGTAAGTTTTCAATTTTGATGAAAGTGACAACGTGGCAACCCTAACATCGTAGAAACACCCATCCGAATGAAAGATGAGGTCTTTAACACCCTACTATTCTTATAGTCGGACGTCTATAGGAAAATGGCCTTAAGCAGACAATACATACTAATTTATAAAAACTAATTAGAGTAAGCAATATCTCATATGAAAAATTTGATCATAATTAAAACACATGTTTATGCATACATCATACTCAGCCTGTTTTTCAATCTAAATTATCTCATAAATCATCGTAAGTAAAAATTAAATTTAAATTTTGAATCACATCAAATAAAATTTAATCTAGACCCTTTTATAGAAACTAATTCTTCAAACTTAGTCTAAACATGCAACATATCATATTCTCATATTAATAAATTAAATTTTAATATTTTTTACTTATCTAGATTGATTATAATATTTATAAGATTAGAAAATAGTAATATAAATAAATTTTTAAAGTTATATTTAATTAAAATAAAATTATGATTATACTAGATACACATAGAATAATTCTATCCTAGTCTATTTATGTTACTCTAGATTTATAATCTGAGTTAATTAATTTATAATGTTTTCAAATTTTCTGATTTTAGATCTAATTCAAACCCTCATGTATATCTGAAAGTCATTATTTTTAGAATTAAATTAGATCTAAATAAAACATATATGGACTTTTACAGCTTGCATACCTTGTGATCATCATCACTGGATGTGAAACCTAGCGGCTGTTCTATATAGATATCTTCCTCAAGATTTTCATTTAAGAATGCCATTTTCACATCCATTTGTTATATCAAAATAGGCTGCAATAGCAAGCAATGTGCGGATGGATTTAAGCATAGCTACTAATGAAAAAATATCTTGATAGTCAATGCCTTCGCATTGACTATAACCTTTTACCACTAATCTAGCCTTGAATGTCTCCAGATTCCCCTCTACACCAATCTTTCTCTTATAGATCCATTTACATCTATTGGGTACTATATCTTCTGGTGGATCAACCAAGGTCCAGGCTTGGTTTGAGTGCATCGAGTCAAGTTTTGATTTCATTGCCTCTAACCATTTCTCAGAGTCAATATCTGATATCACCTCGTTATAGCTTTTGGGATCATCATCATGAACCCCATTACCTACAAAGAACATTTGCTCTACATCCTCTGAAATAGTACCTAAGTACCTCTCAAGGGGATGGGAAACCCTTTCCGATCTACGAGGTGGAGGAGGTAGTGAATGGATTGGCTCAACCTGATTTGGTTCCATTTGGTCCTTAGCTCATTGCTCTTATGAGACTTTCTCTTCGAGCTTGATCTACTTTCCAATGCCGCCATCTTGAATAAACTATTTTTCAAGAAAAATGGCATGTCGACTCACAATCACATTATGATCTTCTGGAATGTAGAAATAATATCCTAATGACACTTTAGGATATTCTATAAATCAAGCTCTGAAGGACCTAATGTCTAACTTATCCACTTATTATCTTTTGACATGAGCCGAACAACCCCAAATTCTGAGATGACTCAGACTTAGTTTCTTACCATACTATATCTCATACGATGTGGTAGGAACGGTTTTAGAAGAAACCCTATTCAGTAAGTATATAGCAGTTAACAAATATTATCTCCAAAGAAAATCAGTAAGGTCTGTGAAGCTCATCATGGATCGGACCATATCTAATAGGATCCGATTGCTCCATTCTGAAATCCAATTGAGTTGATGTATTCCAGGTGGAGTCCATTGAGAGACTATGCCATTTTTCTTGAGATAGTCCAAGAATTCCCAACTAAGGTATTCACCTCCTTGATCTGATCGAAGAACCTTAATGGATTTTCTAATTTGCTTTTCTACTTCATGTCTGAATTCTTTAAACTTTTCAAAGGCTTCAGACTTATGTCTCATAAGATACACATAGCCATACCTAAATAAATCATCGGTAAAGGTTATGAAGTAGACTAGGTTGGCTCTAGCTGGCACATCAAATGGGCCGCACACATCGGTATGCACTAGGGCAAGAAGATCCGTGGCCCTTTCCCCATATCCTACAAAAGAGAGTTTAGTCATTTTGCCATGAAGATAGGATTCACAAATTGGATATGACTCGAAAGTCAATGGACTCAATAGCCCATTTTTCTCCAATTTGTTAATCCTATCTTTTGCTATATGATCTAATCTTAGGTGCCAAAGATATCTATCGTTTGGACTATCCCTATGTCATTTTATGGTATTCACATTTTGCTCGATATTAAAATAGATACATCAATATGTAACTGATAAAGATCGTTAATAAGAAAACCGCTTGCAATTTTATTTCTTTCATTAAGAATATTATAATGATCCTTAAGAAAACTAATTACATAGCCTTCTAATGCAAGACAAGAAATAGAAATCAAATTCTTGCTTACTGTAGGCACATAATAACAGTCTTTTAATACTAAGTCTAAACCAGATGGTAGTTGAAGAGGGCATGTTCTCACGGCCATGATAGCAACTCTTGCTCCATTTACGATGCACAAGATCATCTCACGATCCCTCAGCCTTCTGCTATCCTCAAGACCATGCATAGAAGTGCATAAGTGAGCACTAGAACCAGAGTCAAGCACCCAACTGGATGCAGAAGAAACCGTAAGGTTAGACTCAATAACGAGCATACCTCCAGAAGGACCTGCCTCCTTCTTCTTTAGGGTGGCCAGGTAAGTAGGGTAGTTTCGCTTTCAGTGGTCGTCATTGTTGCAATAAAAATTCTTTCCTTTGTCAGCGACCTTCTTCTTCAGCTTTGCCTTTTTCTTCTTTCCTCCTTCCATCTTTTGCTTTTTCACAGACTTCTTCTTCTTTTCAAAAGATTTTCTCTTGGAAGAAGTTTGTTTCATAGCAAGTACTGAGCCTTTAGATCCTTTCATGGAAAGCTCAGCGGTAACCAGCATGTTCATAAGTTCGGCCAAGGAGTTTTGAAGTTTATGCATATGGTAGTTCATGATGAACTGCCCATATGCATCAGTCAAAGATTACAGAATTATATCATTCTGCAGATCCAAGTCCAACCTCACTCCGAGCTTCTCAAGCTCTTCCAGATTCTTGATCATCATCAGACAGTGATCTTGGACTGACTGCCCATCACGCATCTTAGCCTTGAACAATCTTTTAGTGACTTGATACTTGGCTGTGCGACTTTGTTCACCTAACATCTCCTGTAGGTGAGCCAAGATTTGGCGAGCAGTCCTGATATCTTCATGTTGGCACTGAAGTTCATCAAACATCGAGCCCAATATATAGTATCTGGCCTTGTTATCATCATCTGTCCACTTATCCAAAGATGCTTTCTGCTTAGCGAATGGACGAGCTAGTAAGGTGGGAGGATCCTGGTCCAGTATATGAGTTAACTTTTTGGAATCCAAAATGATTTTAAAGTTCTGGAGTCAATCCTTGTAATTTAGTCGGGTCAGTCTATGGGTGTCCATGATTCGTGCTAGTGGATTAGATGCAGATATTTTTCTGTAGAGAGTCAAAATTTCTAATTAGATATTATAATTAAGACTTAACCAATTTATTTAAAAATTTTATTTTTAAATAAATTAGCTTCTACTATTTTCTCGGATCCCTATACTTTCTTTGTAGGGATACGAAAATCTTCATGATTATTGATTTTTAGTGGGTGGTGCGGTCCCACCAATTGACTCACCACCTCACCTAACAATTATTGGTGATGGGTTAGCCAATGAGTGAACAACTCTTGTTCAATGATTCTCTAATCATGATGCACCCAAACTTGATCTCTAATTCATGAATCTCACCATGTCCGAAATATTGATCCACTCCTTAGTTAAGTCAGACCCACCATTTGCACAGATTGGATTCCTAATTGGGTCTCTCACCGTATCCAAAATATTGAGCCCAATCCATCCTCCAGCCTGTAGCATCCAATGCCTAATAGACATGGTTGCATCTTCCTGGTGCAACTGAGCCACTATAATCAGTCGAGAACAATCAATCCTGGGAAGGGCCCGCACATCTACAATGGTGGAAGACCTTGACTTAATCTTTTCTTAGGGAGATTTGATTTAGGTCTCATTAAACTAGACTTGACATAGTCATAACCATTATGACTAACCTAGTGGCATGGGTTAGCTCGGATTATTGACTACCTCAGATCAGAACTGAGTCAACAAACATAGCCAGGTAAGTGAGACCGGTGGAAGGAATATGCCATTAACTCGACAAGAATGCATTCGAGTCGAGTAGCTCCCAATTAAAAATCAGTCGGTCGTATCTGCCAAACTTACCTTAGATACCAAATTGTTGAGCCAAAACCAATCGGGTTAGCCTAAATCCAGACTCTAACCACTGAGCCTAATTAGGTCTTAGCTTGATCGATCACTCATGTGACTCGATCTTGACCCAGACTTAATCCTATTAGGCTGGTCAATTTAAGCACTTGTTGATCCCATCTAACCAACTCTTGATTCGATTTGATCAACCGCTAGACCTAATTGAGCTACCCAAGCCCGAACCCAATTTTATGAACATGTCTTAGATCTAAAAATTCTCAATTTTAGACCTAATATGTTTCATAATCTTAATTCTTAATTAAGTTTAGGATTCATAAACAAAACATGCAACTAAGATCTTAGAATTTCAGGATTTAGGATTTTGCAGAAAGTAAGTTTTCAATTTTTGATGAAGGACAAACGTGCAGCACCCCTACACATCGTAAGAACACCCCATCGAATGAAAGGAGAGGGTCTTTAAACCCTACTTTATTCTTATAATCGGACGTCTAAGGAAAATGCCTTAATCAGAAATACAACTAATCTATAAAACTAATTAGAGCTAAGCATATATCTCATATAAAAATTTGATCTAATTAAAACATGTTTATGCATACATCATATCATGCTTGTTTTTCAAATCTAAATTATCTCATAATCATCTAAAAAATTAAATTTAAATTTGATCACATCAAATAAAATTTAATCTAGACCCTTTTATAGAACTATTCTTCAACTAGTCTAAACATGCAACTATCATATCTCATATGAATAAATTAAATTTAATTTATTTTATACTTTTAGATCTGATTATAATATTTATAAGATTAGAAAATAGTAAATAAATAAATTTTAAAATTATATTTAATTAAATAAAAATTATGATTATACTAGACTACACATAGAATAATTCTATTCCTAGTCTAGTTATGTATCTCATAGATTTTAGATCTAGATTAATTAATTTTAAGTTTTCAATTTTCTGATTTTAGATCTAATCAAACCTCATGTGATATCTGAAATCATTAATTTTTTAGATTAAATTAGATCTAAATAAATTTTAATGCAACCTGGCTCTGATACTAGTTGAAGGAAAAAATCAGATTTTCTCGGGTCAAGTTCGTTCAAATCTGATTGGATCAAAAGGCATATTTCAAAATTTTTTTCTTAGATCCATATCAGATCTAATATTTTTTAGATTTAATTTTATAATCTGATAAATAAAAAAAATAAATTAAATTAAATCTAAATTAGTTTTACCTTGATATGGATAATCTGATTATCCGTTGATGATTCTGCTGATTGCCTGAGGTTCTGGATCTAGCCATGCAAGCACCTGACCTCTACCGATATCCACTCAGACTGGATCTAGAGATCTTCTTCTTCTCTTTTTTTTCTCTAAAAATAGATTTAGATCTGATTTGGAGGATCTTCAAAACTTCTTCTGAAGATCAGCAGTCGTCTCTATAGTAGTATTGCCTTCTTCTTTTCTCGTCAGCCTTTTCTTACCTAGATTGCACCAAACTAAAGGCCCAACATTCTTGGGCGTGGAGAGGAGAGATATGATCAGAAGATGGCATGGAGGAGGGAGAGAGGCAGCCTTGGTGTGCATGGGCTAAGAGAAACTCACCAAAAAGTTGGGTGCAGATAGGGTTTATTTATAGACCCTACTGCGCCATGCAGCGCTGCATCATCCCAACCAATCGCATTGCTTCTGTAATCAAATCTAAATCTGATTGGTGGGATGACATCACCTGATCCAATCAGATGAGAGCCCCATAGATTCATCCTTAGATGGCACCTAAGACTGGTCAAAGTCTGTAGGTAAGGGTCACCTAGTTTGAATCCAAGAAGCAACCTAGAGTCCCATCTATATGGGACTCCAGTGTTTATCCACATGGGGTGCATGACATCCTAGGCATGCACCCTCCATCTACCTACCAAATGGTAGGTGGACTTGGTCAAAAAGTCTGTCCTATGGGTGCATGACACATGGGCAGATGTCCAAGGGTCAAAGGTCAATGTTTGACCAAAGTCAAAGGACAAGAATTAGCAGGTGATGAAAAATGGCAGGTGTTGTCTCAAATTTATCTCATAAATTAAGATAACCCTTTTCTGACCTGGACAAGCTTCAGTCAGATCAGGTAAAGGTACCTGAGTGAGCACAAACATATTTGGCTCAGTTGAGATAACTTTTAATGATAGAAAAAGGAGAATGTTAGGCTCAATCGTGTGCTAGCACGATTTTCTTGAACATAATTGAATCTAATTCAAATCAATTAAACTAGATTAGTCCAATTGATGATATCCATATCCAAACCCTTGTTTGTGTGACCTAGTTAGGTTCAGTTCTGTATGGTAATGGGATATGTCGTGGTTCCTATCATCGATATTATCGAAACTCCTTTCGATGGATCAGAACTCTTCTGATTCAGACAACTAGAATGATCGATCATCTAAATCATTCTAATTGCTCCCAAAATCCATCAGTGACACCTAGCAGTATATGGTGGCAACCCATCAAAATTAAAAATGAACCTCTCGGTGCAGCTACTTGTGTGATTAAGTTCTTCTATCTTGAGCTCCGATCAGATTAGGGTTAAGGTGAACTCGTCAAACCCTAATTTCTATCATATGATTTAATCATTTGATTCAAGTCCGATGTGAAAATCTTAATAGAAACTCTTTCTATTATTTCACTCTCTACCATGGCCATGGGCTTATGGACTTGATTCTCATGATCATCATAGGGCTGCTCCTCATCCACCGAGGTAGATAGATTCCATCTTGGTGCAATCCAATTCCTATAATGAACATGCTATAGCCAACATACACCTTAGGATTTTGAATGGCTAGGAGACTGAGTCATGGTGTAGTCAAACTATAACACCCTCAAGGTGAACTGCCGATGCACCTCAGGTCAAAGAACCAGACACACCACTGCAGCTTCGAGTCAGTCATCGATGAGAAGGTAGACTTTCTTATGACTACTCGAGGTGGTCATGCTCAGTGCCCTCATTCTCTAATGAGTACCTGTACTCTCGCTTCGATGTCTCTACACCGTAGACTCAAGACTCATCTACTATAAAGAAGTGATTATACACTAACCTTTCAGATCAATCACCATCCTCATGATGATCCTATGGTTAGGAGCCTTTTATGAGTTAATAAATGAAAATTCATGTCTTAAATTTTTAACTCTTAAAAATATGAATTATCATTACCATCAACTCTAGGGATGTATCATAGACACTAAATACACATATGTGATAGAAAATAATTCATTTTATTATTTATAGTCAAAATTATAATTTTGCCCTTAGAAGTGTATTACAAGTGTCAGCCAATTCTGGCTTCTAGGGCAGACACATATGTAACATTTAAAAAGTTATGGCAGAAAAGTAGGAAGCTTAAAAAGAATAATTCAAATTTAATGGAAGAAAAGAAGAGTTTAGCTAAAAAAGAAAATCTAATTAAATCTAAAAATTCTTTAGATAAAAAAATCTTGAGCTTAAAAAGAAAATTGATATTTTGAAATCTTTTCTAAAAAAAAATGAAAATTTTTTAATTGAAAAGAAAGAGCTTTTGGAAGAAAACAAGAAATTAAGAAGAGAAGTTGAGGTTTTGAAATCTATAGCTGAAAAGTTTACAATTAGCTTTGAAAATCTTCAATCCTTGGTAAAAACCAATGGGGCTATTTTCAATAAAATAGAAATTGATTTTAATACTTCAAGAAAATGGCAAAATATAAAAGATATTTTTACAAGACCTTCCATCAAGGATCATTCATTTAAGTTAAATGTAATTAAATTGACCACAAGATTTCAGAATGCAACTTTAAAAGAATTGGCCAAATCTTGATAAGACAAATTTCGGTTTCAAAAGAAACCTTGAATACTAAGTCCTATGGATCCAAGATGACTTGGATACCAAAAGTTTTGAAGTGATCTTGCAGGTTTGCCAAGGATCTAATACTCTTAAAAGAGAAAAATATCTTTATTTGGATTTCTTGGATGTCAGGATGATGGGTGATGATCGTTGGTGCAATCTAAACCTTTTTTTCTCATTATACCATCAATGATTGTTAAAATCATTTTGATTGAATGAATCCTTTGATTAATATGCATGGATATAAAATTTCTTGCTTGAAATACATCTTACGTTTAATTGATTGATTTTGATGCCTTGCAATGAATTCATATCATGTTGTGAATGTTTTGATTTTAAAAAATTATATGCTCTCCTCTATATATCATGCTATGGTTAAAATACATTAACTTGATATTCAACATGATATTTTAAGACTCCCCTTATCAATTCTATAATTGATGAATATAAATCTAGAAATGTTTAATTCCTTTAATTGTTAAGTTTACAAGAGAAACTAAGTTTAAATTTAATTTAATTGAATTTTTCTACAAAATGTTAAACTATTAAATTTACTCAAAATTACTTACATAAAATAAATATTCGAATATAAATCATCTCTTTATAAAATTCAAATGTTTGAAACTGCATTACATCTTAGTCTTTTCTAAGGTTTCAAGTCTTTCCTAGTTGAAACCAAATATATAGAGCCTATATCTAGAGTTTTCCTTCTTAATACTCCTAATTTGATTAATTATCACATCCTATTTGATCAAATCATCGAATCTCAAATTCAGATTGAATGTCATCCTTAACCCCCAAATCAATTGAATATCTTTTTGATCTAAATTTGATTAAATTTTTCTAATTTGGATCCTCTCTGTGCTGATTCTTAATCAAGGTGTCGACCCTAAATCCTATAGGTGTTGACACTTGAGCTGAAAAATCCTTTTGAAACTGTTCTAGAAAGGTGTCGACACCTTACACTAAAAGTGTCGACCCCGTTCCAAGGTGTCAATACTTTTTAAGCAAAGTATCGATCCCTTTTACGGGATAGGATCTTTTTAAAAAAATTTGAATCATCCCTTCCCTATTTTTATTTCCACTTGCACCTTCAAATAGGGCTCTCCGAACCCCTCTCTATCCCATCCAAACCTCTAGAAACACTCCCCCATTGTCTCCTTCTCATATTTTGGAAGATGATGCCTCATGTGAAGCATCTTGTTCGACGGAAAAAAAGACCTCGAATGGGTTCTCCAAGCCCTAGGACGTCCCGTTCTCTATCTCCAATCTATGAACGATGAACAAAACACCATGCAGAGCAAAGAGTTGCTTCCTCCTCACCGATAGCTCCTTCTCCACCTCCAGCTAGGTCTTCTCCGCCTCTGACAGCCCCCTCATCTTTCTGAGGGACTCCTTCACGATCTACAGTGATCTCCTATGTGGTTTTTGTAGGTAGAAATGTCGATTTTCATTTCCTAGAGAGAACTAATTTTGATTTTGGAAGGAAACTTAAAAATTTAGGATGGAAATTCTTTTGCTCCCTGAATGTTTTGACCTACCCAAATCTAGTCAGAAAATTTTATTCAAATTTGACGAGTCGAGATGGGGTCATTGAATTCAAGGTGAAAGGAGTTTTAATTATTTTTGATAGTAAAAAAGTTAGGAAGAATTCTGAAGGTAAGAGCTGAAGGGAGCCAAATTGATAAACTTGAAAAGAGATCAGAAGGACTCAAATATATTTAGAGAAGAGGATAATGATTTAGAGGAGATGAGTGCCAACTGGTTATCTACTGATATGCACCTCCTACATCACATTATCAGCCAAATTTTCTTTCCTAAAATCGATAGATTAGACTTTGTAGCTGCGAGAGACATATCCTTCATGTACCATGTGATTTGAGAGATCCCCCTGAACCTCCTAGCGCTTATGATCAGATATATGGAGGATGTGGCGGGAAGATCTAGGACTTCTCTACCCTATGGGATGGCCTTAACTTTGATTTTTTAGGAGCATAGGATAGATCTTGATGGAGAGACCTCTAGAGCTCTGATGCACATAAATACATACAATGAACACTTCCTATGCCGTATGGGTTTTGAGAGATGGGATGTTCGTTAGATTCGTCGAGGAGCTTAGATTTAGGTAGAGGATCTAGTTGAGGCTCTACCTGTTGTTCTAATGCTGGATATTTAGATGGAGGAGCTAGTAGCATCAGCAGAGCAGATTTATGAGACCACAGAGACACCAGTGGACCACCTAGAGAGCTCAGACAGACCGCACTCTAGACTGGATGAGGACTTATTGGTTAAGAGGGTCTCCTTGAGGATCATGGTAGTTGTCAGCTTGAAGATTCAGCGACTCTTCTCAGAGGCTATGTCATTGCTAAGAGAGGAGACTACTCGATTGATTTAGAAAATCTCTGCTATGAGGACAGATGTTTCTGGATAGCCTTCTGCAAATGTTGGACCATCCTTTTCTCCTTCACCTGATCCTAGTTCTTAGAGCCTGATCTTTTCACTTAGGATGCTAGGACATTACTCATGTAGCCTTAGAGCTTCCTAGCAATCCACTTTTTGTCAAAACATAGGAGTTTGCATTTTGAACTCATATGTAATCAGTTCATATAAACAACTTTTGGAGTAAATGAAAAAGATATTTTTCTTTTGAAAAATGTGATGCCTTGATCAACATTAAAATGTTTGATATCAAAATGGCTTGATCAATATTGAAATTGCTTGATGTTTTATTATCATTTTATACCGTTGATTTTGGATTTTGCTACAAAAGTAAGGGAGTGCAAATTCTAAAGAATCATAATGAATGTTAAATTTTGATAATCTAAAAAATTAAATTAAAAAAAATTTTGTTAAAATGGAAGAACAATAAAAATATTTAACATAAAAAGAAATAAATTTTAAGATTTTAATGAATGATTTGACTGATTGTTTGATATGTGAATTAACTAATGATTTGCCTCACTCAATCAATGCTTTGTGATCTTAAAATTTTACTTAGTTATGAAAGCGGCTATGTTTGTAAAAGAAAGGGGAAGAAAAACATTAAAGAAGAAATGATAAAGTGATTAAAAATTTATTCAAATTTTATGTTAAATATGCTTAATTTGAAAGAAAAAGGGAGAGAAATACTTTGATTTGTTTGAAGTTACTAAGTGACTCATGTTGGAAAATGGTATCAATGAACATTCATTGCATAATACCATTGATCTTTCATGTGCTTCTAAATTTTTAGTTTTAACTTGCATAATTTGAATGATATTGGAGTTTAAACCCTTAATAATTAATTGGAGCTTAACTAATTTTGAAACATACTCTAAACCTAATTTTTCTTGCGATGAATCATATTTTATCTTGAAATATTCAAGTTGACTTATGCTAAGAAAATTCAATTTCATCCTTTGATTCACATATGCTTATTATTTTTGATCTACTTAACTACATTACCATACTTCTTTGAAAAATTAATAAAATTTAATTTGGAGTTAATTTGTAATATTTTCTATGCTACAAATAAGCTCAATTTGATACTTCTTCAAACTTGAGACTCATTTAAAGATGTAACAATAATTTTAAGTTCTATCATATGGGATACTTTCAAAATTGGAACATACCTTTTCCATGTAACAATAATTTTAAGTTCTATCATATGGGATACTTTCAAAATTTCTTTTATTCGATACATTCGAGCTACATACCTTTTCCATGTTGAATTGTTAGAATTCTTTTTAAAAAAGGAAAGAATAACTATCATGTTTACTTGTTTATTTAAAAAGCTCTAATTTTTTAACCTAAATCAAAAGTCTACTTTAGTTGTATCAAATAAAATTTTAGTTCTATCCTTTAAATATCTTGATAAAATTAGTATTCAAATATTTTTGAAAGGGGGAGAGTGCCATCAATATGATATCCTATATGCTTACTTTTCATGTTGAATGTCCATGAAGTTTAATTTTGATACCCTCTTGAACTTGATTTGAAATTTTTTGAATTTGATATATTTGTCTGAATTCCAATTGATTTTGATGATACATCCTTGATCCTTCTTCCCATAAGTTTTTTGATATTGTCAAAAAGAGGGAGAGGATTCGTTGAGTATATGTTATGCTTGAGCTTATAATATAGTTCATGTTAATTCCTGAAACATCTAAATTTAAGTTAAATGGGAGCCTTTATGAAGTGTGCATTAATAATTATATATATTATCACTTAATGACTTATACTAGCAAAGCTTTTGAAATACATTAATTTTATTTTTATATATATACTCAAAGTTTTGCCATCATCAAAAGAGGAAGATTGTTGACCCTATGATTGATTTTGATGATTGCCAAACTTCGAGTATTTGAGTATTTAACCATGTATTTCATGAGTAGATGTAGATCATTCTAGGTACTTAAATTGAAGAATTAATCCAAGAAAAGATCTACACAAGATTACCAAGTCAAGGGCTTCATAAAGAAAATTTTTGAGTTTCTAACTCAAAGGCGTCGACCCCTATCCTAAAATGATGTAAAAAGTTCAAGTTCTTAAAGTTTAGGAAGTCAAAGTATCGACCCCAAGAGCAAAGGTGTCGACCTTGAAAGGAATATTCCCTCAAGCCAAACAATTTTTTGGGCTATTCTTTGTCTTCCAAATTCATGTAATGACATTTTTTAATAAAGGCATTTATTTCATCATATGCAGTGTCTTATTATTATGATGAATCCCATGAATTAGGGCTATGATTTTAGGATTATGATGAGATCATACCAGTCAGACCTAAAATCTTAAACCACTAATTTAAATATTTCTAGTTGATGGGACATTGAGTTAGGGATCAATGTTTTTTGGTAAGACTAGCATATTCTTTGTATGCTCGATTGAGAGGATAATTGATCTCACAATAACTTGTGTACGACACTAATACAAGAATATGGGTGCTCATTAGAGAATGAGTTCACTGAATTGATCCAAATCAAGAATATCTAATGGAGTCTTATCTACATGTCAATAGATGGTTCTCATAGTGGAATTTGTGCATGTAATCCTTTGACCTGAAACTATCATAGAATCTTATATATATAAATCCATATTTTGGTTCATACTTATTCATGACTTAGTTATATACGGGATGATCTGGATATGGTAGATTATATATATGATGGTTGTGAGTAGGTTAACATGGAATCGATCACTCCTGATAAGAGGAAATAGCATCCTACCTGCTTCAAACAAATGATAATTCAAAAAGACTTTAATCAAAGCATGATGAAAATTAGAAATAATTTCTAATATTTTATTAAATAAATCATCATCATAATATTGAAAGTGAAATGAATATGATATTGGGATTGACATATTTTCATACCCAGAGTCATATTCAGGATGCAGGCAGATCGAAGAATCTAGTTGCATGGTAATTTTCACTAAAGGGTATTTTTGGTATTTTCATCAAAATTTCATATCTTCCAAAAAGTCATGATACGTTGCTAGACATCAATCATGTCTTGTGGGTTCAATCAAATTAAAATTTTAATTTGATCATTAAATTAGAAAGTATTCTAAATTAAGTCATATTGGGTTGACTAGTTTTAACCTAAATCGGTTTGGTTGAGTTCTAACCAGATTAGGTCAAATCACACCCAGACTCACTACTAGTTAGATATGGAATCCAATGGGTCACACGCAAAGAGAATTGATTTAGGATCTAATTGGATTAGACCATGTTTGCAAGATGAACATGCTAGCACATGTAGCAAATCCTAGCACCTGGATTCGAATTGGATTCGAATCGACTTTTGATTTAGGCTAATTAAGGTCCGATTTGAGCTAAATAGGATTTGGTCTTAAATTGGATTAAAATAGACTGATTGGGCTTCAGTTGGGGTGCCACATACCTGAATCCCATGCACCAGAGTCTCTCTCTTGCGTGTGGGAAGTCTTTCATGCGCAAAGAATTTTTGGCACATGAAATTAGTTGGCGCCTACCTTCTTTGACTTTTCCCATTTGTTATGTCACATAAATTTTTTAAATAGGCAAGGACATCAGATATGGGTCACAGAAGAGTCCTTCTGTAGATGAAATACTTTGTTATTATTTTGAGAAGGGACTCTTTGTTGCCTAGGAATATTTGCCGCCCAAGACTCCTTGCCGCCCTCTCATCATTGACGCCTCTTGGACCAAGTCAAAGTCCCTTGGGACTTTGACTATTCAAAGTTCATCTCCATGCCTTCTTGCTAAATGGGCATCCCATTAAGGGCCATTAGATGGCAATCTAATCTGATCCAAGCCCTTGAATTATGGCGCCATATACTTATGCATCGCGACTCTTTGTAGAAGAACTACATAGAATTAGTCCGAAGAGTCCTTCTGTTTTAAGGCACCTCTTGGACTAAGTCTACGTAATTTTAAATGGTGCATAATTTAGATGGATGTGAGATATGATGATGGGGTGTGAGATGTTGATGAGGGAAGGGTGTGAGAAATTAAGATGGCACCCCTACATACGTTATAAATAGGGGTGCGCACCAAGAGTCCGAGGGAAAAAAAATTATCTTTTTTTCTTACAAGGGTTTTCTATTGTCCAATGTTTTTTCTTTTCTTCTCTTGTCCAGACCTTATCCTTATAAGGATAAGAAGTCATTTTAAGACTAAGATATTAGGTAAAAAAAAATTAAGAAGATAAGGAAAAAGAAAGAGAGATAAGGAGAGGCAAGGAGGGTGACATAAAGGCTAAGAAAGGTCTTGCCCATTTAATTAAAGTTCTTATTATTAGAATTTTAATTATATAAATTAGAGGTGCTGGTGACTTGATCAAGTCTCTGTGTGGATCAACATTAAAGGGTGAACATGTGGGCACCTGGTGGAACCCCTGACGGACTGCTGTCGGTAATTAGGGACAATTTAGGGTTAAGCGATAAAAGGTATGTTCTAATACTTTCTTTTATATTACAAGTGCATGTTATATAATTTAATTGCTAATAATGTGGTCCTAGGGTTCAGGTTTGGTCTGTATGATTTCAAGTTTTTGCTTTCAAAATTCGGGCTTCCGCCCTATACACCATTCCTATCAGTGGTATCAGAGCAACCCTTATTAGGATAAATCATATAATGCTTTGCTTATAATATAATGGCACAAAAGAAAAGTATGATATATTTTTTTATATTATTTATATGATGAGATCATATTCTTTTATTTATCATAATGTGATTATGATGTATATATTATTCTGTAAAGATTGCCCTGATATAGTGGAAAGTATTCACTATATAATGATGGTTATCCTAGAATAATTATACATGTTAATATATATATATATATATATATTGTCATAATTGATGCTATTAGGCATTTGTTTGATTTAAATCAGAATATGCATCGAGACCTTTTAAATCCCTTTTTAAAAATTATATTAAATTGTAGTGTAATTAATCTATAGCCGTATCAGCTAGGATGTCTAATTGATCAATCGGTGTCTAGGATAAATGGATCATGATTGGTAAAAAAAATATGATTTTTTAATTAGTTCTATTGTCTATCTAGGATAAATAGATCATGATTGGTAAAAAATATATGATTTTTTAATTAGTTCTATTGTCTGACCTGGCCAATTTATTGGTGTTTAAGGAAAGCAATGGGGGGACTCCCACTTCTCTCCCACTTACTTGGCCGATTTGATTAATTTAATTCTAGATTGAAATGTTTAGTATTATATTCACTACATTAAGGCCTTCCTTCATACTAGATTCTTATTATGTCTGAAACCATATTAGTTTTGTTGTGTAACCACAAGATCTATTATGGGGAATGATATAATATTAATCTAGTGTATTGAGATGCTTACAGCATTTTGAATATACTGCTTTATTATGTAACCACAAAAGTAGTTATATTTCATTTTGATTGTATAGAAATGAAGGGTTCTATTTAAACTAAAATATTAAAGTTTGTTGTGCTAACACAAGGCTATTAATATTTTAGAGGCAAAAGTTTTTTTGAGAGTTGCATAAAATGCAATTGGAAAGAGTTTCCTACCTTTGAACTTATAACAGGTTTGTTGTGCAACCACAAGACCTTTTATAAGGAATTAGGATCTTATTCTCACTAAGAAAATCAATAAGAGGGATTATGATTTTTGATTAAATAGTGGGAGACATAATTAAATTAAAGTCCTAATTTAATTATGTTTGTCATCATGAGTTGTTTGCTTATATATTGTTCTTTATTATGTAGATTAAATGGCTTCTTCACTTTCATTGCGTTCAATTTTGGATTCAAATAAATTGACTGGTCAAAATTATGTTGACTAGTTGAGAAACCTAAAAATAGTACTCAGTCAAGAAAAACTCTCCTATATTCTTGATGCCCCTGATCCTAAGCCATTAGAAAATGATGCCATAGATGAAGATAAGTCCACATACAAGATGTGGCAAAATGATTTTCTTACTGTCAAATGCATCATACTTGCCTCTATGAATAATGAATTACAGAGGCAGCATGATAGCATGGACACTCAATCCATATTGCTCAATCTAAAAGAGCTTTATGGAGAGCATAGTAGGACTGCTAGATATGAGATATCTAAGCAATTATTTCGTACAAGAATGATAGAAGGAACATCCGTACAAAATCATGTTTTGATGGTAATTGACCTAATCACTCGATTAAGTCAATTAGGTTTTGTTATGGATGGAGTGTTAAGTCAGGATTTGATCCTGCAATCACTCTTAGAATCATTTTCTTAGTTTGTCGTGAACTATTACATGAACAAACTAAATTCTTCCTTGCTTGAGCTGTTAAATATACTCAAGACAGTAGAAAGCCATATCAAGAAGGATAAGGCTCCTCTTCTTCTTGTGGATGGAATCTCCAAGAAGAAGGCAGGCAAAAAGGATTCAAAGAGAAGGTTGAACCCTAAACGAGGTATAAATAAGAAGAAAAAGAAGAAGAAGGTCTCTAGATAGACAATCTATTTTTACTGCGGCAAAATAGATCATTAGAAGAGGAATTGCAAGGCCTACCTTGCAACTGTGATGTCTGGTGCAAATAATGCACCAAAAGATATGTATGAGATACATACTATATTATCATTAAATTCTTTCATTTCAAATTATTGGATATTAGATACCGACTGTGGTTTTTATATCAGCAAATCTTTACAGGGGTTATAGAAAATTAAGAGTTTGAAGAAAGATGACTTCAAGCTCTATGGCGCTGGAGGAGAGTCTATCCAAGCAGAAGCTGTAGGGACAAATATATTGAAGTTACCTTATGGAAAGATCTTAGAGCTTACAAATTATTATTATATGCCTAAGATCATTAGAAATATTATATCTATACCCTTGTTATTAAAACAAGGTTATAGTCTTAATGTAACGAGCGAAGGTTGCTCGATCAAATATTCTAATGAAAATATTTGTTTTGGCATATTTAGCAATGGTTTGTTGACTCTATGTTTGGATGACAATATATTTCATATTGATGAAAATAGAAAACGTAAGAGAGATGACATAAATAATACTTTACTTTGGCATTGTCGATTAGGTCATATTAGTGAGGCTAGGATTAACAAGTTATACAAAGAAAAGTTCTTTGATCCTTTTGATTATGAATCATTGGAAACTTGTGAATCATGCCTCATGGGTAAAATGACCAAGATTCCATTTAGTGGACATAGAGAAAGGACAAATGAGTTATTAGGACTTGTACATATGGATGTATGTGGTCCTATGACAACTCAAGCCAGAGGAGGATACTCTTATTTTATAACGTTCACTGATGATTTATCTAGGTTTGGATATGTGTATCTTATGAAACACAAATCAGAAGCCTTTGATAAATTTAAAGAGTATCAAAGTATGGTCGAAAAATAAACTGGACAATGTATAAAAATCCTTCGATCTGATCGGAGAGGAGAATACTTATCTAGTGAGTTTCTAGACTATCTTAAAGTTAAAGGGATTCTCTCTGAATGGACACCTCCTTATACACCGCAATTAAATGGTGTAGCTGAAAGAAAAAATCATACCTTATTAGATATGGTACGGTCCATGATGTGCTTCACTGAATTACCTATTTTCTTCTGGGGTCATGCTCTGGAGACTGCAATTTACATCTTGAATAGAGTTCCTTCTAAATCTGTATCTAGTACTCCATATGACATATGGAGAAGTAAGAAACCTAATCTTAAGTATCTTAAGATATGGGGTTGTCCAGCATATGTCAAAAGAAATTTTGGACATAAACTTGATGCTAGATCAGACTAGATGTCTATTTATAGGATATCCTAGAAATAGTATAGGATATTTATTCTACCATCCTACTGAACAAAAGGTATTTGTAAGTAGGCATGCCATTTTCATGGAAAAAGAATTTATCCTAGAAAAGGGCAGTGGCAGAAATATTGAACTTAGTGAAGTTCAAGAAAAACAAATAGAAATTTCTCAACCAAATAATCATATAAAAGAACCAGAACACATAACTCCTATCCGTAGGTCTAAAACAGTACAAAATACACCTATGAGGTATGGGTTCATTATTGAGAACAATGAAGCCCAAGTCATTGAGAATGATGAACCTCCGACCTATATGGAAGCAATCAAAAGTAAGAACTCTTACAGATGGCTGGCTGCCATGCAATCTGAAATGAAATCCATGCACACCAATAAAGTATGGACTTTGGTGGATGCACTAGAGGATATAAATCCTATTGGATGCAAATGGATTTTTAAGAAAAAGATTGGAGCTAATGGTCAAATAGAAACCTATAAGGCCAGATTGGTGGCTAAGGGTTTTAGGCAAAAATAGGAGATTGATTATGATGAAACATTTTCACCTATTGCCATGCTCAAATCTATTCGGATTATGCTTGCTATAGCAGCATACCACGACTATGAAATATGGCAAATGGATGTAAAGACTGCCTTCCTTAATGGTTTCCTTGAGGAGGAGGTCTATATGTCACAGCCAGAGGGATTTGAGTCAAATGAGAGACCAAATCAGGTATGCAAGCTTAAGAGATCCATTTATGGATTAAAGCAAGCATCAAGGAGTTGGAACATCCATTTTGATGAAACAGTAAAAGAGTTTGGTTTTATCAAGAATGTTGATGAACCATGTGTGTACAAGAAAACTAGTGGAAGAACCATAGTCTTCTTGGTTCTGTATGTAGATGACATACTCCTCATTGGGAATGATATCCCAATGTTACAATCAGTCAAATTATGGCTATCAAATAAGTTTTTCATGAAAGATTTGGGAGAAGCATCCTATATACTAGGAATAAAGATCTATAGAGATAGATCTAAGAGGATGCTAGGCTTGTCCCAATCAAGGTACATTGACTTAATACTGAAAAGATTCAGTATGGATGGGAGTAAAAGAGGTTATTTACCCATGAGTCAAGGCATACATCTCTCTAAAAAGATGTCTCCTAAGACACCTGAAGAGAGAAATAGAATGAGTTCTATTCCTTATGCTTCGGACTGTTGGATCAATAATGTATGCCATGTTATGTACAAGGCCTGATGTTGCTTATGCTTTAGGCATTGCAAGTAGATTTCAAGCTGATCCAGGAGAGGATCATTGGAAAGCTATGAAAAATATTCTTAAGTACTTGAGAAGGACTAAAGATATTTTTCTAGTATATGGTGGTTCTGATCTTAAATTAGAAGCATATTCTGATTCTAGTTTTCAATCAGACCCAGATGATAGCAAATCCATTTTAGAGTATGTCTTTACTCTGAAATGGTGGAGCAGTGAGTTGGAAAGAGTACTAAGCAGCCAACTATAGCTGACTCAACCACTGAAGTAGAATACATAGCTGTAAGTGAAGCCGCCAAGGAAGCTGTCTGGATGAAGAAGTTCATCACTAAATTAGGAGTTATTCCTAAAATTGAGAATCCAGTACCACTTTACTATGATAATACTGGAGCTGTAGCTCAAGCAAAGGAACCAAGGTCTCATCATAAATCCAAACACATTCTGAGATGCTTCCATCTCGTTCGAAAAATTATTGAAAGATAAGATGTAGTCATAGAATGAGTGGACACAAAGAACAACATAGCAGACCCATTCACTAAGGCTTTACCACTGCAACTGTTTGATCGCCACCTTGATTGTATGGGATTAAAATATAAGGGCGATTGGCTTTAGTGCAAGTGGGAGATTGAAAGGAATATGCCCTCAAGCCAATTTATTTTTGGGATGTTCTTTGTCTTCCAGACTCATGTAATGACATTTTTAATAAATAAAGGCATTTATTTCATCATATGCAGTGTCTTATTATTTATTTAAGATTATGATGAACCCTATAAATTAGGGCTATGGATTTTAGGATTATGATGAGATCATACCTAGTGAGACCTAAAATCTTAAAATCCTAATTTAAATATTTCCTAGTCGATGGGACATTGAGTTAGGGATCAATGTTTTTCGGTAAGACTAGCACATTCTTTGTATGCTCGATTGAGAGGGATGATTGATCTCACAATAACTTGTGTATGACACTAATACAAGAATGTGGGTGCTCATTAGAGAATGAGTTCACTGAATTGATCCAAATTGAGAATATCTAATGGAGTCTTATCTACATGTCAATAGATGGTTCTCATAGTGGAATTTGTGCATGTAATCCTTTGACCTGAAACTACCATAGAATCTTATATATATAAATCCATATTTTGGTTCATACTCATTCATGACTCAGTTATGTACGGGATGATCTGGATATGGTAGATTATATATATGAAGGTTGTGAGTAGGTTAACATGGAATCGATCTCTCCTGGTAAGAGGAAATAGCATCCTACCTGCTTCAAACAAATGATGATTCAGGAAGACTTTGATCAAAGCATGATGAAAAATTAGAAATGGTTTCTAATATTTCATTAAATGAATCATCATCATAAGATTGAAAGAGAAATGAATATGATATTGGGGTTGACATATTTTCATACCCAGAGTCATATTCAGGATGCAGGAAGATCGAAGGATCTAGTTGCATGGTAATTTTCACTGAAGGATATTTTTGGTATTTTCATCAAAATTTTCACATCTTTCCAAAAGTCATGATACATTGCTAGACATCAATCATGTCTTGTGAGTTCGATC